>VCRD01000277.1:176248-235081 GCA_006783055.1 Trinorchestia longiramus
CAGGAGAGATAAACTATATATATTAAACTTCACGGTACATGTTTCAGCATCCCAACACTCGACGAGTTTCAACACTTCGAATTCTGAGCTCTGGAATCTGAATTTCCCATCGTGCCTCACGCGTACTGCCGTCTTTGAAGGCTTTTCTAGAAGTTTCATCAAGCGAGCGCTTCTGATTAGTGACAACTTCTTTAGAACTCTAACACAGCAATCAGTGTGTGAGCTTGGCTGTGCAAATGAATGTTACGGTGAATGCGAACTATAGTGTACTGTATATTGTATACGTTATATTATATGGAGTATATTGTATACATTATGTTGCATTGAATTTTGGCACTGCCTGCACACGTCTATTGAGTGTTCAAAACGTTAACACATTCTACGGTCTCACATCTTCAATATTTGAATACAAAAGATAATTTTAGCATTAGCCACAAATATCTATTTGACAGACGCCTACATATGGTCGAAAGATATCTGAAACTCAATCTTATTTAAAACTAAGTGTTGAGAAAAGTACTGAGTTGTCTCTTAGCAGAATATACAGAAATTATTTCTGTTTTCAAAGGTATTCTAACCTCTCGGTTGAAATATTTTTGTAACGATTCTAGAAGATATCATAACTATGATTTTAAACCATTTGTAAAGAACAATTTTCAAAAATAAAAATGAAAATCAATAATGGTACAATAAACGAGACAATATTTTGTCCAGTATTTTAATTAATAACAAACTCTCCCAAACAATTTACTTTTGAGTTCACGATATCTACATATTACTACCAACTTTCAACGCCCCCGAAAATTTCCCTTACTCTCACCATGTTAAGAATATCAACAATTGTATGGGAAGCACATCAAAAAACTATTGGCAACTAATATCAACTAATCCCGTAAAATACATTCTCATTAGTTAATAAACTGAGCTGGGGGTTTTGCTTCTTCAAAAAGGCTACTCGATTGTCTAATTGTTTTGTTTGTTAGATTTCTATCGCATCTGCATATATGTATGATATAAGAAGTCCTTCTCCTTAGTTGATTTATATGCGGAGTTTTTGTTTACATTTACAATGAAGACAGAATCAGAACTTCATGGAAAGAGTTTCCAGCAGAACATTACGGTGCAACTTGTCAAGCGAATATGTTATTGAATATTCCAAGAAATTAAATTCCGTAATTGTTATATTCACTGACACGAATATCAATTCAAAACTACAATAATTGTCTCACTTCATACATAAGATTTATCTAAATAAATTTATGTTCATACTACAAATGCAGAAATATTAGCAGCACTTAAATCAGGTTTCACTAACAAATGTTTCGTTGTGTACTTCCATTCAAAATAAATATTTATGAAACGGTAAAATATAAGTACTCGAGCAAATATATAAATGATACTGACCCGAAATTTAATATGACCCAAAACAGAAGAACTCTTGTATATAACTTTAATCTAGGAACTCAAATTCAAAGACGAATGCAAATGAAAATGACGGCAGCGAAAGTCATAGAAAAATAAGGGAAGTATGCAAGTCATTTGAAAGATTTAATGTGAATACATCACCAGTAGTTTCATTACGTATGACTGTTAATCATTTATTAATGAATCAAATTAAATCATAATTTTAAATTTCAACGCATCATACAATTTTCCAGTCAGGCGTAAGAGATGTTTTGTGATGCAATGCTTGAGTGTGAGCCTAGCTTGCTGTAGAGATGTTTCACTCAAACTATAACATTTTATTCTCAAATATTTGCGCTTTTTCTAGTTATTTTTTCGAATCAAATCATTTTGACGAAGTTACGTGACAGCAAGCTCACTCAGTCGAATTTTGTTCACAGGTTTGGAAGATTTTGGGACTCCTGAAGTTTATGTTCTGGTGCAGAAATAACGACACTCGGCATTTTGTATAGAGTCTGCGGGATTTAGTCCCCAGGTATAACCATTTTCTAGTACAGTGGAGGAGTTAAAAAGTATAAGTCAGATTCAAAGGGTTTCATTATTTTTTCACTGTACCTAAAAGTCACACTTGCCCAAATTCTGTTCTATTTCATTCAAATTTTCAGGATACAAGTCTGTATCAGTCATGTGATACTTTCAAAATATTTTGCTCACTAATATTGTCACAAATATTTTTCTGCTTGAGTATTATGTACTTTCTGTCCTCTTTAACGCAACCGACATACCAACAGGAAAACTTACTTGTGTTTCTTCAAATTTTCTATGAACATTTAATCAGTGATGTATCATAAATTCACGATTAGCAAGGCTTAGTAAATTTCAACCCCGTGAGCAAAAGAAAACAACAATTTTACACATTTTTAATTTCATAGCTAACATTATTCATTATTTATTTATTTTCCATTCAGGCAAATAGATGTATTTCCAACCTACAAGGCCAGGGTTCAAACGCGAAATGAGTTGCTCGAGCTCAAATAGGTTTGAAGAATTGGTACAGATGAACAACAAAAAAGGGCCCTAGTGGTTGAAGTTTAATTAACATTTACGTACTCCAGATGAGCAATTTTATGGTAGCCTCGAAACAAAATACACCTAAGTTATCTCAAATAATGCTCTAGGAATTACCTACATTGATCAAACGAAATCTTTTACTGTATTGATATGTTAACCTGACGATGGATAATTAAAGCTCATAGGTATTCAACAACTCCTCACACAAAAGAATAATCGCTCAAAAGACGGCCACATTCGAGAGCACTTCCTAGGTTCAAACACTCATCAATATTGTATAAGACACTAGGATACGACGTGAAACTTCAGAATTAGACAACATCCATGAGATTGTAAAGTCCGGAACGAGAATATCTGGTATGACTGATCCAGCGTTGCCAAAATACCCTTCGGGAATGCAATGAGAATGACGGAAAGTTAATGGAAACCAGCAGTAAAATAAAAATAAAAATTAGTATTGTTGATAGAAATAATAGTAATAATAATGAAAATTATAACGAAATCTTAATTGTAAAAATAACAATAATTATCATAACAATAAGAATAAAAGTGTAATTTCATTGAGCTACAGCACTAAGATCAGCAGCTGCAGCGGGCAGTGATCACTAAAATCTCGCAGTTGAGTGCAGTGATATGAGGTTAGCAGGATCAGAAACTCTGATGCAGGCCAAAATAGAAACAATTACTGCCTCGTAAAATAAAGGCAGTCACACGTTGGAAATTGCCGGGCCGTTCGTCTGAATTTTACGCTCTCACTTGAATTTGCTCGCCTCTTGTGAGGGATAATTTCTCAAAGGAAAAGCAAGATCATTTCTCAAATGAAAAGCACAACCTCGGCTGCATGGATTGCAACCTAATCGTCATCTCTCTCGTAAGCTTTGCTTTAGTCAAGTAAGAATCTTTGTGGGAAGAATGCCTTTGTGGGACTGGGATAATTTTTCTAGGGTGCTAAAAGATGAACCCATGTCATAGCTCTCCAAATTTAAATAGCACAACAAATTTGAAGTACAATCTACGTTTGAAGTAAGTTAAGTAAAAAAGAAAGAACTTTGTTTTCATTCGATGTTTTCAAAATATAATTGGTTGATGCAAATGTGTTTTGCTTCCAATTGTCAAGAAAAGGGAAATATTCTTCAAGTATTTTCTGAAATACAGGAGTTCTTTTCTGGGAACAATTAGGTTCTTTGTCTCTTGAGGCAAATTTCATTGATACTTTAAGTGGAAGTTTTCTAACTTTTCTTAAATTCAGGAATAGGAAAGAGGTTACTACTGGGCAGAATACTGGAATACTTTCAAAGCTAATTCATATTCTCGCACTAAGATACTTTCCTGGTAGAAGGGGATTGTCTTTAATTTTAATTATAGCTGCACGCAACGTCCATCACCACACACACACGCTGGTACGTTGCTGCAAGATATTTATTTCTTAATTCTCGTTGTTAATCGAGCCATCATAGAAACCCTCGCACAAGTTTTCGGTTCACCCATCTTTCTAGTTCAGCAAGCGAGTTAATAGGAAAGAATGCATTGCTTTTAACAAAATAAGGGCTTCAAGATTTTAGTCTCTGGTTCTAATGAGTGTAACCTCAGAATCCGTTACTGTACATTTCATAGGTGAAAAACTTCATTGATGCAGAAACTTCACATTCATTGAGAAAGTACAGAAGTAGTACATGTTTTTTTCATCGTCATCTGCAGTATAGTTTCCTAACGACGTGTGTGGATTTGTTTCACATAATTGATACAAACAAGTGCTTTGAAATACTACAATCACCTTTGGTGGAGTGCACTTCAGTACCATTTCGAGCACCACTTCATGGTTTTTATGAGATTTATTTATTCCTAAAATATTATTTAATATCATACGGGAGCACTTGGTCTCTTTCTAAGAATGTTTCTGTTTCCCAACGGAGACCAGATGTGTTTCTGACAATTTTGAAATCTTTATTCGCATTTACGTTTAATCAGTTTTTAATTACGTTTTTTCAATTGTTGCCATGGGTTTAGCTCTTGAATTCGTTGGTTCTTTCTAAAGAGTTGGTTCTTAATTTCTTGCAAGTTTCTTTTGAGAATGAATGTTGGCCAGACTTTAAACAAGTAATTTAATGCTTCTTAAATCGGAAATTTACAACGTAAATTTATTATACGCAAAGCAGCAATAGAAATTGAAAGCTCTATGCTCGTCTATGCGCACACATATTTTAATCGAATAGCCTGAAGGAGTGAGATAAAAATTCACTCGAAGGTGGGAGTAAAATAAATTTCTAATAACAAATACACTGAGCCAATTTTTCGGTTCTCTGTTAATTTTAATTATATTTAAGATGGCTCGTGCTCATTATTAACGTCAGTTGGGTTCCCTCAGCAGGTGGCTCAGAAAAGTCTGCGTCTATTTGTCCAACAGGCAGGTTGTGTCATCCCCCGACACAGACCACTCGTTGCTTCACTCATTACGTTTGCAATTACACGCAGCCATAAAAGTCTTCGTTGAGTTACATGGCATGGCTTCTAAACATGATGAGGTCCATCTGCAATAACGGAACTGAATATCATTTATGTTTTCTTCAATTTAGCAGAGCGATGAAAAGTCTTCATCAGAAGAATTTCGTAAGCAAGCTGTTGTTTATGCGTATTCCTCTAAGTGTTGTAAGACTAGTTTTTTTCAAACATATTTTGTAATAGAATTAGAGCACGAAAAATTTTCTAGGGTTTAACTAATACATTCGAAAAGCATGAACATCAAGGAAAAGGTACAAACAGATGCTAAAATGAGTACCATACTTGTATCACAATGCTGTACAGTGGTAGAGTGAATCGGAATCAAAACTTGCAACGTGGTCTGTAGCCCCGTCTTGCAACATCCGTACCCCTCACTAGAACTGGTCAGGGATATAAACTGCATGTAACAATGAACAATAAGCACAACTGAGCTTATTCTTTGCCAGAGAAGCTGCGTTCTATTTAAAAGATCATATTTTGTTCAACAGCATAATGGGTATAAGGCGCGCAGTGTACTGGTATTTTCCCATTAAATCAAGAATAGCTTTTGCAGCTTTACCTGAAAGGTCTATGAATACATTGTGTATAAATACTGAAATTAAAAGCTAGTGAAAGAAAATAAGCGAAAACTTGATGATGAAAAAAAATTAATTACTGAAAATATTTCTGAGTAATATTAGAAGGCAGAAATACTAGTACTTAACGAAAAACGTGAGGAAGCGGTTTAAATCACTACCGTTTTGATACCAATATCAAAGATGCCTTTGATATTGATACCTAAACACGTAAAAAATGTTGAAATTTTTATATTCCTAAAGCGTTTTAACTCATTATTATTATTATGAAAAATTGAATTATTTCCAGAAATTTATATCAAAAATTTCAAATTTCAGGGTCTCATCATGCTGTCAAACAGAAGAACAAGCCTCAACAAACACTTTAGAATTTCATGTACTTGTGCTGTCTTCTTCACTTAAACTGTCGCATCCCAGTTTTCCCCTGCAGAATCCACCAAATTTTTATCCAATAGGGAAGTCATATTAAATCTGCCACATTGTACCAGCCAATGGCTCGTCTTGCAATCTGCAGAAAGAACTTATGACGTCCCCAGCTTCCATTGGAGAGTCAGCCCCGGGTCTTCCATTTCAAATGTATTTTTGACTAGAAAAAAGCCTCACTTCAATAACATACTGGCATTTTTGTTGCATCAGTCCTGGGGTAAAATGTACGAATTTGTACCAAATAACCTCAGTGCATTAGTGCTAGTGACATTATAACTATACTTAAATCGCACAGACTCATATTGAGTCCAGTACTTAACGATAATACAGGGTGTCTCCAAAAAATATACTCACTTTTAGACCGCCCATTACTGATATATTTAGTTTTAATTGCAGTATTTATTGACATAGATGCAAGACTAACGAGTTGAATTAAAGGGAAAAAACATTGAATTCAAAAAAATGAAATGCCGTAAAAGAAAACTTCAATATTCTTCCCGTATTCTAGTTTTCCTTTAGTAATGGGCAGTCAAAGCGTGAGCACATATTTATGGGACACTCTGTATTTTCCTTATGTGTATTGGGAGACAAGTTATCCTACACCACATAAACAAAGTTGAACTTTACACACGTCCCTATGCGCTTAATAGTTGGCTAAGATTTTCTCTTCCATGAAATCAGGTTCATGATTTCTGCACCAGCATTCACCCGTCTACAATTACTGTTCTTATTTCCTCTACGATTTGAATAAGTCATTTTATCCAGCATAAAATATGACATATATAAAATTATCTCTTTTTTAACGTAGTGGTGCACACTTGTAGTATGTTTCTATAATTGAAAGGAAAATCATAATTTTTCATGGCTGTACAAAATTGTGCGATAACATTCGAGTGTACCTAGACTGCGAACGTTTCTCTGAAAGCAATTGTGTGACATCATATCTGATTGTATTATTTATTGTAAAATAGATAGTGATCATCCACAAAGTTTGATGTGGCTCTATTTTTTTAATCTGAATTGATTGAAGCAAAGGAATTATCAGTTCGTAAATTTTTCAACTATATATTCATGTAATTATTGACTAAATTTATAAAGTTCATGTATAGAATATGACGAACTTTAAACTGCTTAGTCAATTACTGTATTGGGCGCGGGGATCAAAAGTACAACTCAAAGTAAAAACTTCCCATAAGTTTTATTTTCAGCTCTGAACGCTAGGAATGTGTTTTATTTTTTGTTTTCAAACGCGGTTTGAGATATTAGAAAAATACCTTTTAGTGACGTCACTAGGAAAAATATAACAATAAAAAGTCGGGTCAGGCAGTTCTATTAAAACATTCAAACAGTTCATTTTCAAGAAAAGTCTTCGAAGTCTTATGTAGAATTTATGTAAAATGCAGTTACTCCGATTGAAAAAAGCAAGGACATTTTCAAGTATACCAAAAACGTAGACATACAGTATGCGTATTTAAAACTTAAATAGCACAGAATAAAGCTGCATGTTAGCGAGCAGGTGTTCGGGCAAATGTCACTGATAAGATATTCAAATGAGCTAATGAAACACAGGTTGTGGTCCCAGAGAACTGCTGTCCAGGCTCAACACAAGGCAAGCTTATCGAAGTAATCGCTCAGGTTACATGTTCATATCATGTTTTCATTCAAGTATAGGATGTCACTGTGAAAGTCCATTGACGAAGTCATTAATAGTCACCAATTTAAAATGTACATTCGTGTCCAGATAGGTTCGTTCTGCATATTTTATTCATTATACAGGACATACACGCGCGTAAATCATCCTGAAGCGATATGCAAAGTTCTTATCCTTTTAAAATAAAATAAAACGATTATGCATTCTCTATTCGTCTGCGTCGTGTATTTTTGTGGCTTGAGTTTATCTTATTTTCTCTAAACTATAATGAAATCGTTGAAAATATAAACTTTCGTGTTTTAGTGTCTTTTCAGTTTTATTTTTCCGAATATTTACACACGACTCTCCTGTAAATTGCGTTTGTTCTGACTTTGATAATCTTCGAATTTATATAAAAATATAAACCTATGCATAATAAGTTGCAACATAAATTTTTCAATGCATTTTTGTTTTTTATTTGACTGGATTTTCGACTAGAGTACATTAATTTCTTCATAATTCTGTCACACAATTTAATCAAGAATACTCCCAGTCGGCGTTCGAAACATTCTAACTAAAATGCTGCCACAAGTTCTCTATGCGATACAAATATTATAGGTCTATGAATAAAGCAAATTTGTGTGCGTCATCTACTTCCACGTTTGTAAAATATCCTTAAATTTATTATGGAAATTTCTATACAGAGCAATAAAATATAAATTAAGAAACGATTTTAATTCTTCACTTGCGAAAATTAACGGAGTTAATGAATTCTTCATTTTAAAAGTGGTTTACTTAATGGTTTTTAAAAAAATTCAGAGTATAGTTGTCGTATAAATTACTGTCATATTCTTGTGAAAAACATCTTCCATATTATTAGCTTACGAGATTTCCCCGTTCACGTGTAATTTTAAAACGTTGAAGTGTAAAGTTTAATTCCATTTTAATAGAACAAAATAAGTTCTATTTCATTATTTCTCTTCATAGGATGCAATAGTGATGAAACCGCGTTGTTTGTAAAATATATCTAAATTACTCATAAACTATCCGCCCCCATACAATGAATTTAACTCATAACATTCTACATATTAAGAGATATTTCACACAGTCTACACATTCTGTCACTCAGCTGACAGTTCACAAGCACACTGTCAACACATTCTGTCACTCAGCTGACAGTTCACCGGCACGCTGTCTACACATTCTGTCACTCAGCTGACAGTTCACAAGCACACTGTCGACACATTCTGTCTCTCAGCTGACAGTTCACCGGCACGCTGTCTACACATTCTGTCTCTCAGTTGACAGTCTACATATTCTGTCTACACATTCTGTCACTCAGCTGACACTTCACAAGCACACTGTCTACACATCCTGTCTCTCAGCTGACAGTTCACAAGCACACTGTCTACACATTCTGCCTGTCTACACTTGCTGTCAAAGAGCTGAGCGTCTCACAGCTGTCGTCTGTTAGAGACGTGTTGACATGAGTCATGTCCGACGGTCTTTAGTAAAACAACGTCCTCGAGTGCAATCCCCTGTGTGATGCTCTGTGAGTCTCTCTCTTGAACGCAGATGGCAATTAGATGAAAATTTACACAGGCACATCATCTTTATTTTTGTAGTTGCGATGAAAGGAACTTTTGAAATATGTGTAGCTGTTACTTAGGTTCCGAAAAACTCCTCTTTACAAAATGTATGTCTCATATCTTTTATTTTGTGTGATATATTACTGGTATATGCACGTTGTTTTCATCTCAAATTGGTAGCCATTAGTCGCTTGTGCTTGCAAAGCTCCTACCTAATTTGTAGAGTATAGACCTGCATTTGGATTTACTCAAGAACTCGTACGATCTGACAGACGATAAAATTCTTTTCCGTACTGCATGCGTGAACTCTTATAATTTTGGTATGTCACGTAAGTATGACGAATAGTTTTGCTGCTTAAATGTTCTTTCAAAACAACGATCACACTGAAGTCTGACCTCGAGTGCAACGTAAATATTCTGAGGAGCAGGCGATAACACTCGTGTTTGCGAGCAACTCACGGTTGGTTTGCCCTGATAACTTGTTGAATCAATATGGCTAATTTGCCCTCATAACTTATTGAATCAATATGGCTAATTTGCCCTCATAACTTATTGAATCAATATGGCTAATTTGCCTTCATAACTTATTGAATCAATGTGGCTAATTTGCCCTCATAACTTATTGAATCAATATGGCTAATTTGCCCTCATAACTTGTTGAATCAATATGGCTAATTTGCTCTCATAAGTTGTTGAATCAATATGGCTAATTTGCCCTCATAACTTGTTGAATCAATATGGCTAATTTGCTCTCATAACTTATCGAGTCAATATGGCTAATTTGCCTTCATAACTTGTTAGTTCACACGGTTAGTTTGCCCTTACAACTTATTAAATCAATACGGCTAATTTGTTCGCATAACTTGTTTAGTCAGCACGGTTAGTATACCCTCATAACTTATTGAATCAATACGGCTAATTTGCCCTCATAACTTGTTTAGTCAGCACGGCTAATTTGCCCTAATAACCTCTTCAGTCCCCATGGTTAGTTTGCCCTCATAACTTATTTAGTCCACGCGGTTAGTTTGCTCGTATAACTTTTTGAGTCAATACAGCTAATTTGCCCTAATAACCTCTTCAGTCCACATGGTTAGTTTGTCCTCATAACTTGTTTAGTCTACACAGTTAGTCTGCCCTAGCAATGGTGTACCAATCACAACGGCTGAAATAGTGACGGATTAACTAGGCAACACAGATATTCGATTCAACCGATTGAAATACATTCAAAATTCGGTACTAGAGCCGTCATTTAATTTCACATTTAATAGATTGCCCGTGGATAGAAATATTTTTTCATTTAGCAGTATATTTTTAACACAGGTTTCATAATACTAATCCATGTTGATAGATTCTTCAAAACATTGTTTAATAGCGAATATTAGTAACCACTTACGAACGGATGCACTGAATTCACGCATCCCACACATAACCTCATCCTACAGATACACTCAATTGACACCCTAGTTTATTTTGAACCCCCCTTAGTTTACCACAGAGAAAGATTTATTTTTTTCAACGTTTTCCTATTGTTTTTGTCTCTTATTTTAGTGTCAATAACCACCACTACGTTGTTTTATATGCAATCGTGTAATATATAAACATAAAAAAACAACTCTAGTGAAATTTGGAAAATCGGCAATAAATGCGCGCTTGGGGGAGTACGACAAAGATTACTGCACCTATAAGTGGTTAAACACAGATAATCGCTCACTAATAGTGCTTTGCAGGGCGCGTGCTGTACACACTGAGAAATACTTCAGCGGTTACGGCCAACTCTAACTGGTCAAAATCTGCTTCTTAGCTGTGGAGTGGAGAGAAATCGTCTCAGTCTCTACTCATAATTCACTGAAGAATTGTTCCTATTGTATGTATGTTTAATACAACATTTTTATTATTCATTGTTAATAATTGTGTGTTTAATAGTCAATATTTGAAAAATAAGTAGTCGAATTAGTCTTATTTAACTTGTGTATACTAGGATTTTAAAAGAACTCTCTCTGGTCAGACACAGTTGATGCAACGTCGGGGAAACATTCCGGTATTAATGTTTTGGAAAACGTGAAATTGAGAAATGATTTTTTTGTTTCTCGTATTTTTTAAAAATTAAAGTGTAAACTTTTGAAAGCATAATGTCTGAGTTAAATTATTACTTTTTCCTTTTTCACGAAATGTTTATGACTAACGTCAAAAGTTGTATGCACCAACTGTTTCCGTCCAGAGAGAGTAGCTGAAGCTACGTGTAGTATGATAGAGGCTAATTCTTCATGTAGAAATAAGTATTAATTTCTTATTAAAATCACGTAAAAAGAGCTTAAAAATCAAAAGCGGCACTAATTACTTCATGTTTTTCTGTGAATTTTTTCAGCCTCTATATCTACGCCTACATATTGCGCAAAACGGCTTGCCCTCGGAACAGTCACATGTAGGTCACGACGTCTCTTAAAGGAACTAAAAACCATCAGCGTCATCAATTTATAAGTCACAGTTTTTATAGCATCCCAGGAACACGTGTCACGCCAAATTTCTATAGAACTACTCATAAAGCTGCATTAGAATCCGTTTTTTTGCATGTGCCGCACAGGCAGTGCTGGGAATAAAGAGACATGACACAACCACCTCAATTTATACGATACAGAATCTTAACAAGAACGACTGACATTCTGGGCAAGGCCAGCATTCCGACCCCCCTGCCAAGACGCACAACCCCTAGTGTACCCTGAACATCTGTCCACGTGTTGTGCGTAACTTGTACTTGTCTAAACCAGTAGTACAGGGTGTCCAAAAGGTCTCTTTACCATTTCAAAAATTTATTTCGAATGCAATTGATAAGATATTTTATTCAAATTTGTTTTATTGTGTTTAGTGTTCATTAGAGTTTTTGATCACATTTTGCATTTGTGTGTTTCAGGGATCCTGTTTCTGAAAGAGGTGCTTTTGAGACTTTATGAGAGACTTTTATAAGTGACTTTATGGACACCCTGTATTTTAACATCCAACGTTGCATGTGTCATGCATCAAATTTATTTGAAGTAAACAATTTGTTCTGCTTTTTGGTGCATAAAATTAGCTGCAAGTGTTGTTCTGCGTGATTAGCTCATGTTCACTCGTTGTTATTTATTTGCTTGTTCTCTGTAAGTTTCGATACATACATAGATAAAGCTTGTTAATATGTTTATTTGTCTTCACCTTTTTGTACGTTTGAAACAAAGATAGGAACTGTTTACTGTTATATATAGCTTTTTGCTTGCTGTTGTACTGTTTTATTTACGTTTCATTGTCGAGTTATTAACTACTTACTGCAATAATTTTTCAAAAATCTACCGATGTATTTCACTCTGTATTTTTACATAGAACAAATACCTTTATATGGTGATGTCTTCTAAGTTTTGCTGCACAGCTAACGGTGATGCTTAATAAATTTTGCTATAGAGCTGATGGTGATTCTTTGTCAATTTTACTGTTGAGCTAGAACCTACCTCCATCGATACTTATAACGTCGCTTCAGCACTGCCGTTCTTTTGTGAACTTCTTCCTGTGATGAGAAAAGTCTTGATATTCTTATATTTTTGTGTTTTTATGAGCCAGTTGAGATGCTCTGTTCAGAACTTCTGCTGGGAGAGCAAGTTTTTAACTGGTTGGATTTTTGGGCCTCCAGGAGAAAGCTCTGGCTCGGCATTTCTTTGCATGTTTTGTGATCGAAAAGTGTAGGTTGTACTTAACTCTTCTGTATAGTCAGTAAAAATATAGGGCTTCGTTCAAGCCAGAGTAACTACTGATTTTAAAACGTGTTTTTGGTACGAAAGTTTTAGAGAGCGCTAGCTGAGCTATGTGTACATAGACTCCGACTCTCCTTTAAATTGGGTTTTCTAATCTAATGCTTTATCTTCGCATTTTATATTTTCGCCTAGCTTCTCTCTTCTAGCTTCACTGCTCATGCAATATTCATTTCCTTATTCCTTATTAGTTTTCTCAAAATTTTACCATCTACTTGTGTAAAAATATTTTCAGGCTCAGCAACGAGCCTCTGCTCACAAAGTCTAAGTTCAATGTTTTCGACATACATACTTTTTGCTTACCAGATCTTCAGTTAAAAAAATGGGGTTATCAAATGAAGGAACTCTGGTTAAACTGAGACTATTATTTTTCAATGAGTAGTTGGTCCAGCTAGGGCGTTTGTCATAGCAGCACTGCGTCTTGGAACAGACTCATGTTGCAACCAAGGACTACTATACACAGGACGTGCAACGCCATACATATAGCTGACTGAGCTAGCGGAGGCCATTGCTTTCTTAGTAACACAACATTTTCTATCGGACAAATTGATCATAAATTACTTCTTTCAAGCAATAGAAGGGATAATAAGGTTTTACAGTGAATTTTATATGGTTTAAAGCACTGCAATGCTTTGAAATACCAATTTTAACCGGAATTAACATGTATTATTGTATAAGCTTAGTGACCACTTTATAGAAAACCGAGTTACTGCAGTTTTAGACTTTACAAATTGATTATAGTTAAACCTTTTCCAATGCAAACAACCAAGCGTATAAACATTCACGCATATAAACAAACAGACATAGGCAAAAACCTACCAAAATTTAGTGATTAGTCAGCCAACCGGGCTTTCTTTACAGAGGTCTGAAGAAGGACTGCATTCTTCTGCTAGTCTTTCTCTAGGTTGTGGAATCCATTCAATAGAACATTCAATAGAAGAATTCAGGAATAGAATGTTAACTAGAACATTCTATTCAATAGAATAGATGAAGTGATGTACTGCAGCTTGCGTTTCATAATTACACTTTGGGTATGATTGAAAAGCAAAACAATAATCATTCATGGAAAACTGCTTCTGTAATAAAAGTTCCAACTGACGTGTCAAAAATACCAACTTTTTCTCCTTCTCGGTGTCGACACAGGCTGATACGAGAGCTTGAAGAAGAGTGACAACATTTTCGATCGTTTTATCAAACAGGATGTCGTAGTGCATTGCCAAGCGCAGAGTTTCGTCGAGCTGAGTATACGATCTCAAACCATTGTTGGGATGAAGTGTCTTAAACAGAGGTACACTAATGCCGTTTTTGAACACACTGAGCGTTAGTGGGGAACACAAAGTGGGCTTGTTTTCGACAATCACAGACAGGCTGCATTCACTGAAGTTGTCGGTCATGAACAAACACACTAGCCTTTCTTTCGATCTGGAAATAATCAAGTTCTTGTACTGCTTCTGCCGGTTATGTTCAGGTTTGAAAGTATCAAATGAAGTAATCTTATCCTTCTGAAGAAAATACCTCAGTTGTTGGTCTTCCACTTTCGCCGGGTGAGGTGTAAGTTTTGGAGAAGGCAGGCATGAAGCAGGCACATTGAAGATACTGGGAGGGATTCCAGGTCGCATAGAACCACCACGCAATTTGATCAAAGGTGGGTCAGCACTCCAGTGTATCTCACAAATGAAAAACTTGTCTGGATTAACAACAAAATTTTCACGAGGTGGTAGAACATCAAGCCACTTCTGTCTCTCAGACTGCTCTTTCGGGAGGCGAAACACGTGGCGCCTGTTCTCCTTATTGTAATTACCCCGACAGTTCAAAATCCCACACTTGTTCGGCATATTTAATACATATAATTAGCTATAAACTTTGTAAACAAACAGTATTCACTTAGAAATGCAGCAGAAATGCAGCGACTGACTACGACAATGTTCGCACTGTGACAGATGGGGGATAACAGAGAGCTCAGTGTACTAGCCTCCGCTACCGTAGTCAGCTACATAGCGGTGCATGTCCTGGTTATAGTAGTCCTTGGTTGCGACCTAAGTTAACCCTTTCGTTACTGACGGCATCTCTGGTAGCCGCAGTCATTTTTCGCCTATTAAGATGCAGAGCAACACGTGTGTCTGTGCAAACGCTGGTAGGGCAGTGCAAGCCACAGTTTGATCAGGACAATGCAGTGACCGTAAAACATCACAAAGCATCTTTTTTTAAATTTGATGTTAAATATGTTGAAAAAGGTTCTGATATTTGTATCATGGTACCGAAAGGGTTAGAGCAAAAAATTTTCAGCATTGTTGATACAAAATTTGCTTCAGTTCATTTTGAAAGAGCGGCCTGTGGATACTGATTCCAATTTTGTTTGTGCAACACGCACAGGAAACGATGAGTTCATAATTTATTCATCGTTTTTTCATTTAGAAATGTTATTTTTATTTCATTTTGTTTGTTATTCCTATCTATGATTACATCATGCTCAGGATCATCCCTATTCAAATCATAATTTTCGTCGATAATATGCACTGAAATCATCTTTAGATTGCATTTTTGAAAATTAGAATTTTAAAGCATCGCATAAGCCTCTCTTTGAAGCGCGGTAAGAGGACGACGTTCAGTTCATAAGAGGCACTGCAATGCTTTTTATTCTTCACAAAATCTTTCATCTACGTTGCGCCTGCAATCAACGTTTTTTTAAATTAAAAGTTCAAGTTTCCAGCCGACTAGCTTGCTGAAAAGCAGGTTCTCTTATACGCAAGGTTTTCACTCTAGATGAAAGTACTTGATAGGGGAAATGGAGTAGGACTCTTCCATGGAGCAAAATTATAATGTTTTACTCGCTTTTCATTACTCTGAAATAAATGATGACAACGTTTTAAATCGTTCATTCTAAACCTTATCACGGGAAAACTACCTATCTTAACTCCAGTTATTAAGCAACTTAGTTTGAGAAGAATTGAAAGATTGCGTTTTGCGGGATTGGGTTCTTTGAAAACAGTGGGAATTTACCTGATTCAGAAACAGTGGGAATTTACCTGATATTCCCTGACAATGTTTTTCGTCATTAAATTAAAACTGTCTTAAGATCCTTTTAATTTCAAATCCAAGAGCAATGAAAGTTTGCCCAAATATTTAATTTGTGAAGACATGACTGGTTTCCAACATCTGCATTTTCCAGCAAATATAATTTTGATCGCCAAAAATAACCGATACTCTGCGACATTTTTCGATCGTCTATTTGTTCGAACATATCTTACTTTGAGCTTTGAACACACGAGCGATCGCTTTGATCGCTTTTCAAATCTGGTGATTTAATCCACTGAAGCTCCGAGAGTTTTGTGTAAACAGTAAAAACTTGATAAGAATTGTGAGCTTCAATTGATCTCCAAATCTCGGTGGAAGCGGCAAATTCTTCCAAGTTTCAGCAAAAAGGTTCTGTTTCATAAAAGTTATTGAGACATAGGAGAAAAATAGATCTTTGACACTTAAATTCCATTCATACTCATCGCGCCAAGAGATAGGCTTTTGTCACGAACGAAATTGCGAATTATCTCATTGTAGGACTAGAAACTAGATTCTAATTCCATGATATTTTCAGCCGGCTTCTATAAAAATTTTCATTCGAATCTGCAAGTCGCAGTTCAGCTTGCAGATGCAGTATTTGCTTTAGAAAAGTTTTCATTGTGGATAATAAACTCGATTATGATTATTATTGAAGAACCCAGAAGAGCTGTTGGGAAGATGTTTCAGGAAAATTTCAAAGTTGTATTAGTTGTTGTGATGGTGCTATTTTAAACATGACATTATAATTACTACGTTGCAAAGATTAGGTGCAATATCTCGACGGCAAGCAAATCCCCAGCTTGAAAAAATTTGAAAGCTTATTAGCGTTGATGAAGAAAATAAGATGGAACGTTAGTTAGTCTACGAAGAAAGTAAAGCCTTGAAATTATTCTGACGTATTTATATACTCAGATTCTTATGATTGAAATGCAGGTTGTGACTTACTGAGATTTATCAAAATAGTATTAATGGCAGATTTTCAAGAAGGCCTACATTTAGAATGATGAATGATATACTGTACTTAGAAGGTCTGCGTGACATGTCTTTGAAGCCAGTTTATTTATGATGTATTCCATTATATAATAATACACAGTTTCTTGCATGCTTGGTCCGTTTCTCTGTCACGCTCTTAAGGATCTATTAATATTAATAATATCTATTCTATTAATAGATAGGGAGAAATTCAATCGGTTATATACATGTATTGTAAGCATTGTATAGTGGATACCAAAGGCACATCGTAAACTCTGCGTCCACTGGCAAATCAAACAAAAACATTCAGTGAAAAACATGTAAATTTTCACGTGTGGGTCTACTAGTGATACATAAGAAATACCTGATTACGTATACAAGGCTGGCCGATCTGCATGGCTCACACATGCAAAGAACAGATAAGTGGAGTAGAAGTTGTACATATAAGCTGTAGTAAAGAACTAAATATACATTACTCAGTTGACCTACAGCCTGAACCAAAACAAGTATTCACGTAGACTAGGGTCGAAAGTCTCATGGATGTTTAGTTTCTTTCTTACTTCAGTGGTATTGATATGAAGCACAGCTGCGCACACGCTTGCATGTAAGGGTCAGGCAAAATGATCTGACACATTTAACCTACAAATTTAACCTACAAATTTGTCAGATCATTTTACCTGACCCTGTATTTTCGTTTTTTTCATGTGCGGTAGGAATACATACAGCTGAAACTTTCCACAACGTGACGGAAATTGTTCTGGTGTATGAAACGCACGAATCACAGCCATAATACACGATGCACAACTTTATTTGACTTTTGCATTAAATTACCTTGATTTTTAACTGGTTATGGTTACTAAAAGGTCATCTTACTTCTCAGTGTAAACATGAGCCAACTGTGATTGCTGTTTGATCATAGCGTTATATTTTTCATACACCTGATGCGCATGTGATGCATGCCATTAAAGTCTAAAATTTAGTTTTGATCTCGTTCTTGTTGCAAGAACTTTTAAATTATCTCATACAGGGTGCCGCAACATAACTTTCTTTTTTCAAAACCCTTTGTTTTGTTAATAATATAATTTCCATACCTGAATATTTCCTCTATTCAAAACGAAGCAGAAACCATGTGTTGTTTTGCTTTTCGGACTCACTTGCCGTCCCCATGTAGCTATATTTCTCTCAATTTTCCAGCTAAATTTCCATATTGCACGAGTATTCAAATATTTTAGGAATTCTTGAGGATGGAGTTTGCGCATGCAGCTTAGTTTTCTTTATACCCTGCAAGTCAGTCCGATGTGTTTTCATAGACGCTTCCAATGTGCAACGCTAAGAATTATTTCCAATTAACGAGAGGTGAGCGTGTTCTCAGGTATTTTCACGTAAAACTTAGATGAAGGATTTAAAAGAGCTCATGTAAAGTTTAGGCAGAGGCAAACTTTATAAGGGAATTTCCGCTATGCAACAATTTATTTTGCGAGCGGTCTTTTACGCTCAGTTCCTTGGCCGTGGCTTGAAATGAGATTTCCGCTGGAGGAATGATCCAAGGGAATATTTTGCAGGCTGCATTTAGCAAAGAAGCTTTCAACGATCGTTTGTGTTCTCAGCCCAAGGAGACGCTAGTAGGTAATATATTTGGCTTACGTCATACAAAAACGAGTTGTAGCCGCAGTTTAAAATTAGAGTTCTCAAGCTAAAAAGGTGTTGAATTTAGCGGCTCAGTTAAGCGAAAACCCCCATAATACAGAGTTTACTGTGCTCCCATGAAATACTCAGCGTACTTGGACCCTTTACTATGTAAATGCGCACTACTGCGTAGCTTTTAAATCCTTTTTAGGCGCTTGGGAAGACATTTATTATTTTACAGTTATGACGCTCGTAATGTTAACACATACGTTGTGTTGCGGAACTCTTCGCTGTATTACAACTTTGCGCATAGCTGTATTATAAAACTTGATTTGTTTAAGGTATAACGCGCATGTCGTAGCGTTTTCTAACTACACCTTAAAAGAATATGTAAGACGAACTGAAGATCTTATTTTGTGATTATCTCATGTAGAAGGTATGAAAGTAAGTAGATAGTTTCCTCTCTCTGTTCTCATACGAGGTGTATTATTTCCCTTTATTCCACTGGACACTATTTTTGATTAGCTCAATTTCATTCAGTTTCCATAATAATTTCACCCTGCGTGAAACCTTTTCGTTTTTGTTTTTCTTGCATTCTGTAGTTTTAAAATTCCATCCATGTTTTTCTTTGGGTTGAAGAAACTGCAAATCTGAACTCAAATAAAAAGAACTCATCAGAGAACACTTTCCTATGATTGCAGATTGGTACGCAGAACGTCTCTATGGCAACCAAAGAGCACAGTT
This sequence comes from Trinorchestia longiramus, assembly GCA_006783055.1. Taxonomy (NCBI): domain Eukaryota; kingdom Metazoa; phylum Arthropoda; class Malacostraca; order Amphipoda; family Talitridae; genus Trinorchestia; species Trinorchestia longiramus. The sequence continues at coordinate 195,612 of VCRD01000277.1, forward strand.
TACGTGGTCTATACGCAGCCTAAATAACACTACGTAAAGAGAAATGTCTCTTGTTATTTCTTATTTTCGTAATAAAGCCTTATTTTCGACGTATAACTTTGTTGGCTGCAATACATGGTGGCTTTGCAGTGAGAACAGAGGGATCATGAAGAGCAACAACGCTATCAATAATATCGATGATAACGTATTTTTCCATCTCGACCATGCCGTGTATCTGTGTCTCCCTTAACTGCTTCGTTGTAACTTGAATAAAATGGAATACTCTGGATTAAGATTACAAGGAGTTAAGTTGTACACTAAAATACAGCAATCAGTGACCAAAATATTAAAAGGCGTAAAGACTTAGAAGATGTGGAAGAAAAGGTCGCGAAAAATGCAAAGGGATTTATTTAACTTCAGGGCGGGATCAACAAAAGTTATCGTACATTTCCATCAATTACCGTAGAATGTACGATAATTGAAGGAAATTTCTTTTAATCTGACGACCAAGTTACCTAAGGAAAGCTTCATGTCGTGGAGCTCGTTGACGTTCGGAGTCTTGGCAGTGCATTATCATAAAGAAGAAATTTTCTCAAGCCAGAAAATCCATGGCCAAGTCTCATGGACATTGACTAGTGATTCTGAGCTCTGAATTGGAGCATCAGCCTGCATTGCATGTTAAAAAATTGGAGTTATCTAAAAAATAAATTCTAAGCAGTTTTGTATTGACATAGAAAGACGAAAGCTTTTTCTTTGACAAACATTTGATAAAAAAGACAATTATAGTACATTAATTGTTGTAATTATTTCTAGTGGTCACAAATGACTTAAGAAACGTGTAGGGTCTGGAAGCTGTCAGTTGACACCCCCCTTAGGTGCCAATTTTACTTAACAAGCTTGCTCCTGACGAGTAAAAACATAAATATTTTTTACCTTTGCTTCCGAGAAACTCCGAACGAGCATCGCAGTTTTCGCTAACGGAAATGTGACGGAGACACAACGATGTCTACCTGAAAATTTTTCTAGGTAACAAAACCTCTTCTTAAAAGAAATTTTGTGCTCGTTTCTCCGAAGGATTGATATGAATGGGTTCTTGAGTAATTTTTTTCTTATAAGGGATTTTCATCATCTGCCTCATTATATTCTTCGACAGCAGCAGGCGTGAAGTGTGGACACCGATGCGACAGTCTTAGGGTTCAAGTTCCCTAAACTCTAAGACTGAAAATGCAGACGCCTGCGCCTAGTTTTTCTTTTCTTCTAGTACGAGGTATGCTGAGGACAGGGTGAGGGTACTAGGAACTCCTCTCTCTGAATGCACTTTCCTGTAAAATTTTCAACGTTTAAGCAAAATACCGAGGCCTACCTCGCGCACATTTTCTCAGGAAATATAAAATAAATGAATAGAATTTGCGATCAAATAGTTTCTTCGAATTTGAGTATTTATCAGACCATTTTGTCCTAAAGACATTTGTATTCCTCTATCCTCTTAAATTCGCTTTGAAATAATGGATATACAGCTTGTTTACCGGTGGTCAATTTTAATTTTTTCTTTCTTTTTACTAGAGAAGAGGGTACAATGTACTGCGAATAGAGTATATTTACTACAGTGAATGTTGTTAAATGAATGTGATTGAAAAACTACGATTAAAATAAGATTATTATCAACATTTTGCGACACTGCTTTCCATTACTAAATTCTATTCCAGTTTCTCTAGAGTTATTTGCAAATGTGATAACTATCGTTTTACATTTTCTTCAGTTACAAACGACACTTATCTGAATGCCTTTTATTACGCTATGAAATCTTTTTTCAAAAAACTCTACCCAGAAGAGAAATAATTGAGTTTTCATAATTTACAGGCATTTGATTGGAAAGGAAATTGAGTTATTTCTATGAAGTGCTACATTTATTAATTATTGGAAGCATTTAACTGATGAAAGCTACGTTATGATTTCTTGTTGGTGCATTACGACGTGGGACTTGGGTAGCAGCCCAAGAATGGGTCAAACGGCTCGTTTTTATCGCCTTATTCTATTTTATTTTATTCTGACAAGCATATTAAATGTACAGTAAGTGGAAATGAAACTTCCCTTTCTTTTTCTCAAGGCTCATTCATGTCATAAAAATTTCCTGCACTACATGACGTGCGAGTTTACAACATTGCTCTCTAAATCAACAAAAATATACGGCCGATCGATAAAAAATTTATAACTGAGCTCTTGAAAATGTCAAGCATGACTTTTTTTATTGTCTTTCCGACGTTTATTGCTCAATAAATACCTTCGATGAGGTCGAAAAAATTAATCGACAACGAACTTGTTTGGCAATGATGACAGCGAACTCTGAGAGCAGCAGAACGAGAAGTGACAGAGCAATTGATTGCTTCTCAAGCAACAACAATTATAGTATAATTTTCTTCTACATTTAGGCTGAGTTTGTAATTGTTTTACTTCGCTTATTATTCAGTCAGTTTTAACTCGCTTATTATTCCGTCAGTTATTATTCAGACAATTTCGAATTAATTAAACAGCCACAATTTGTTAGTTCATGGCTTAACAACGCAGCTCAAACGAAACCCAAAAAAATAATTCTCTGCGAGGGTGATTCCATTAACTAGACAAACCAAACGGTAATGAAGTACACGCTGCACGCAAATACGGATTGCGCACAGAAAATATAACTGTTTACATTAGGTTCTGAAAGTTTTGTTGCATGTGAAGGGCTGGCTGAAATGTGACGGTTGAATGTGAAGGGCTGGCTGAAATGCTACGGTTTCATGTGAAGGGCTGGCTGAAATGTGACGGTTTCATGTGAAGGGCTGGCTGAAATGTGACGGTTGAATGTGAAGGGCTGGCTGAAATGTGACGGTTGAATGTGAAGGGCTGGCTGAAATGTGACGGTTTCATGTGAAGGGCTGACTGAAATGTGACGGTTGAATGTAAAGGGCTGGCTGAAATATTTCCAGCGCGAAAACTCGTACCTTTAAGGTAGGACACCTAAGATTTAAAGTGCAGGACTGACTTTGCATTTTTTTTTATATTTTCTATTGCTTTATACGACAAGGTATGCTAGAATAACGTGAATAACCGAGGCCTAAAATACAAGGTCCTTAGATTTTAGAGTACAATGTTTTCTCACATTTGAATTAGCACGAGATATTCGAATTAGTACTAAATGTATAAATGTAAACTCCTGCAGTTTACAGACGCCACCAAACTGTGCTGTGGACTCAGTCAACTGTGACGGAAAGTCAACTGTGTTGTGGACTCTGTCAACTGTGACGGAAAGTCAACTGTGTTGTGGACTATAATGTAAACTCGTGCAGTTTACAGACGCCACCAAACTGTGTTGTGGACTCCGTCTACTGTGACGAAAGTCAACTGTGTTGTGGACTCCGTCAACTGTGATGGAAAGTCAACTGTGTTGTGGACTCCGTCAACTGTGACGGAAAGTCAACTGTGTTGCGGACGCCGTCTACTGTGACGGAAAGTCAACTGTGTTGCGGACGCCGTCTACTGTGACGGAAAGTCAACTGTGTTGCGTACGCCGTCTACTGTGACGGAAAGTCAACTGTGTTGCGTACGCCGTCTACTGTGACGGAAAGTGAACTGTGTTGCGTACGCCGTCTACTGTGACGGAAAGTGAACTGTGTTGCGTACGCCGTCTACTGTGACGGAAAGTGAACTGTGTTGTGGACTCCGTCACGTGCCGCACCAATTTGAGCTGCATCAATATTTTGCACTAAGTTTTAATTGCATTAATGATTCAAATTGCCACACGACAGCAAACCCGTTCTTATGCACTGTTCATTATAACTTATTCCACTGGACGAGCATCAAATAGGTTCGTTCCTTTAAAGAAGAAATGACCATTGTGAACGTTAATTACCCTCAAAATAAAAAGATAACGCTGCATTGTGTGCCAAATAGCATGAAGCTCATTGCCATGTGTCGCTTTCTATTTATCATACAGCCTCCATGTAAGTAAGCTGGGCATATCTGGGCTCAGGTTAATGAACTATACAGGTTAATTTTACCGGAAAATGTATATGTGATGGTAGGAGTAAACACTGCCGCCCCCGAGCAATGATTTTGGCTTCATTATCTCGAAATTCTTTCCCAAGTTTTGAACTTTGGAAAGGATTTAACTGAAAGCAGCAGAACTTCTTGCTAACTTTACTCTAATGAGACCTACCTGAAAGATCATTCTAATGAGCGATGTATGAAAATCTTTCATTTAGAGGAGCGTTGTTTAAAATGGTGAATGACTTGGAAAAAAGGACTTGTTTCTGCGTTAAAGATTGTCAGTCTCGTCTTTTACTGCACATGTGGCTCATGACAGAGGTGGCCTTCTATATAAACTAAACTCTGCAAAGTATGTTCGTCGTGTAGTATGTAATATATTTTTCGAATATGTTAGAATCGGTTAGGAAATATGGTTCATTGGCATTTGGTAACATCGTCGTTTCAAAATTTCCTCCAATAGGTTCAGACATTGTCCGTAGGTTTGAGTACAGAATTTGGTGTGGGAAGAGATGCGAACGTTATCCGTAGGTTTCAAAAATAGGTAACATAGCCGGTCAAAATTTAAAAAAGTTATCCATACCTAAAAAAATGCTAACATTTTTCTAGAACTGTCCGCGATTAGAACGCATAGTTTTATAGAACTGAGTAACAGAATATAAACAACACCTGAACTTACGATATGGTATTACCTGTGCGTGTGTGTTTATCTCACATACATTGACGAGCAGACCTGGAAAAATGAATGCATTACCTGACAATCTGCCTGACTGCATGTGACCAGCCCCTAATTAGAGGTAATAGACGTGGTCACGTGACCCACTCAGCCTTGATGACGTCACTAACACGGATCGTCCTATGGTAATCGATTCCCCTCATGCTGCTCCTAATGCTATTCCTACCAGACGCGTTGCGGCACCTGAGCTTTATTCTGCTGAAGTGGGAGGGAAAGCGGAGAATATGTGCACAGATAGTGGGTTATTTTTTATAGTAGTTTGTCCGATCTTCCTCGGTTTGCTCCAACTGCGCTGCTCCCACTGCAGCCGAAGTCACTAAGACCTACCAAGTGTATGCAGAAGCGTAGCAATCCATGTTACTTCGTTGACTCTATTTGACCGATCCTATTACGAAGGTCGATATTCTTGTGACTAGTCATAATAATAAGTCCTTACTTTCGTTCATCTTACATTGTTCGATCTTACTCTGACCAATTTTTCTGGGTTGCTTCAGCTCGTTTCAGAAGAGCACTCGTGGATACTACAAGTTCTAAGAAATTAAACACATCACCAATCACTAAACTGTTAGTATCAGACTGAAGAATTATATTAAAGTTCTTAGAAACTGGTACTGTATCCCCACTCGTACAAAGAGATGACAGTGAAGGGGTTGGGCTTATTGGAGAAGTCACCTAATTACAGTTGTCCTAGTTGTTCTTGTTTATCATGACATATATCCGTCCGTTTTATTTAATCACAAAATAAAATGTATTCAGTACATTAGCCACTATCGAAACATGGCTATTCAAGCTATGACAGTTCAATTATATCACATTGCAATGTTCTGCCAACCTGCAGAGATCGTCCTCAAAGCTCTTCTGTGTATAGTAATACCTCTGAAATCGAACGTCTCGAATGTCGTACAAATCGGAGGTCGACCGAAAAATTCGGGGGATTTTCGGCCCGGAAACCGAACAAGCGTTCGGAAGTCGATCCAAGCCGAGTGGAAAGCGCGCAAAGTCGAGCGTCTGCAGTCACGTGCCGTCCGTTGTTCTGGTCCCACGTGAACTTACGCAGCGTTATACGCTATTTCATTTTCCTGTGTATTTGGTTAATTTGCGTTTTAAACCGCTAAAATTGGATCCTAAGGAGAATGTTAGTGATAGTGGGCGAGTGAAAAAAAAAATGTTAGAACAACGATCGAACTGAAGAAGGAAATCATTGCAAAATTTGAGAGTGGCGTGCGTGTTTCGGATCTTGCTACGCAGTACGGCATGGCTAAGTCAACGATATCAACGTTTTTGAAGAAGAAAGAAGAGCTCAAAGGAGCAAATGTTGAAAAAGGGGTGACCTCATTGACGAAGAAAAGGCCTCAGATATTGGGAGAAATTATTGTTGATCTTCATAAATGAGAAACAGTTACGTGGTGATAGCATCAGTGAGACGTTCTTCTGTGAAAAGGCGCTCCAAATATACGAGGATTTACCGAAGAAAACCAATTTAACTTTATGAGTTATTGTCTGAGTAACAACTACACGTTATTTATATATACCTGTACTGTACCTGTCGAGTGGGGCTACGAACACAATAATTGCGTTTTCATTATTTCTTACGGGGGAAATTCGTTCGGAAGTTGACCAGTTCAGAAGTCGACCACTTTTCTGGAACGGATTGTGTTCGATTTCTGAGGTATTACTGTAGTTTGAACTATGAACAACTCGTGTGTCCTTTACTGAAATTTCTGTGCGTCATCAGTCATAACTCCAGGCTCCGTTACATTTATTATAATACATATGCCATTTTGTATTATAAGGAGTTAATAATTAGAAGGCACAGCCAAATCACAACTTGCCTGATCAAAGAAGAGTAATTTTCACTCATATGTCACATTTCTGACTCATCGCTGTCTGCGCACCTTCCTGTCTTCCACTCTAAGTTTCAAGTCTCCCTGAGCATTTTCATTCCATTTTCTTCGCTCGTCATAAAATACCAGAAGACGTTCACAGTTCAGAGAATATCTTTCTCGAGTAGATCAGTTGTATTTCTTTCCATCATCCTTAAGGGACATTTCTGTATCAAATTTCAGCCTGAGCTTCCATCATTCTTTTCGTCTTCTACTTCATTTGGCCACAAAAGAAGGGATATGCCAGACCTGAAGTTTTCTGAGTTCGTTGGTTCTGCTCTGCTGCATGTCTCACCATCTGAGTGCTTCTCTACGATCGTCCATCATAAATGTATGTTTAAATAAATTTTTAATGAAATTTCAACCCGCTGTTTCATTTGTAATCGTTTTATTACTCCTAGTATTGTTTTTCAACAATGTTTTCCCATCTTGTTTCCATGAACAAGAGTTGTAATGACTTTTAAATCTGGTTATATCAATCTCATTTGTACCTTGTACCTGTCCCATATATCTGACTTCCTGTTTATAATTCTAATGCGTAAAAAAATTTGTCCCTCTAGGTTAGCTCACTTTCTTTGAAAGGTTTCAATTATCCCGGGGGATCAATTTGGATACCATCAGGGAACAAATCGGTAATGACGAGCTCCTATTTCTATTTACGTATTTTTTATTTAAATAATTACAGTCAAGTTGTATTCGATTTAGGACTGACATTCAATTGTCCTGACTAGATCGCTCTATTGAAACACTAACAAGCCATAGAAACAGAGGCCCTTAGTGAGGAATTCTCAAATCATATCTGCCAAATAGGAAACGATATATCATTGTTAACGATTCAAAATGAATCTGTAAACCAGTCACTACGAGGGTTCCACAGAGGTCAGTTTTGGGTCCTGTTCTATGCAATATATTCATTACTGCTATATATTATTGCTATCACGCTTAGCACAAGCTTTTTGCAGACGATGCAGTATTTTATTCGACAAAAAATACTTTGAAGAGTCATGCGCCGCTGATACTGAGCTCGCGGAAGCTCTATCCTTCTAGTTTAAGAAAAATAAACTTGTCATGTATACTGATACACAAGGCTGTTTTTTGACCAACATAGGTTTTGATGATGCTGTTTTGCAATGGTTAAGTAATTTAGAAACCCTGGGAATGCTTATTGACAATTTTTTTAATTCGCATATTAGTTATATGTGTACATATGTGAAGAGATGAGCAAGGACATTAGTATTCGCCTTTAGGGCCTACTCATTATGACCACTTTTTCATTTGAGTTTAGAAGAAAGCTCTGCGATTTAGATTTTAATCAACTTTATGTTTATCGTTCAATGAAAAATCTATTCGGTTCAATCTAGTATTTGTATCTATATTATGTTCAAGTTATACCGACCCTATCTATTTAATCGATTATACCGAACAAAGAAGCAAACATTATCAAGCTCTAAAAAAGCACATATTCCACTAATAAGTAAAAACGCTCAGTACATTTTATCTTGATAAGCATTAATACGATGTTTATTCCTTTAATTCCTTCTCATTTGCATAGAACAAATTCCTTCTCGTTTTGGCTTACCGATTGTGCGACTGGATATAGAAATCAATAGCAATTATGTCAATGTAGAAAGTCTTTTAATGGTCTTTCCGATTGTTTTGAGAATTCTTTGTCCAAACATGTGCTAAAGGGAAAAATGCAAGACTCCCTTTGCAGAGGGTTAGCGTTTTAGCGTTTTAGTGCTCAGACTATATCGCACACAACTCATATTTTAGCTCTCCATTGTTTTTGAATGTGATGTTTCATTTAGTGTAGAAGAAGTTACTTAAAACTTATACGTTTCACGTTAAGTGCTTTGAGATTATTTTACTATTTACGGTATAAACTCGTAATATTCTTTAGTGCAATGAAAGTATCAATGTACAAAGGTGTATTACCGATCTTATCATATAGTCCTCATTATCATATTTGATCACTGTTAGACTAATTTGTATTTTACAATCTTTATTTTTCTGTTTCATTAAGTTGGATTGACTTTCACCTCACCTTGTTCCATAACAGTTGTTGATCAGTTTTCCACTGCACGGGAATTTCTAATTTATAACAGATTCTGTTGCGTACATCACCTGGTTCTAAACTACATATGTTATCAATATCGATTTTATTGACATTTTGTGTACCAACGAGTGCTCGTCACATGTTTGCTCTGCAATCCAACAATCACGTGGACTAAAAAAACCATTGTGTCACAGTCATGTATGGAAATATATTTTTTAGGTATTCTCTTTTCTAACAAGTCGCGTCAAAAATCGATGCATGCATGGATCGATTATAATCATATTTTTCCTGAAATTTCTAGCTTTAAGATATTCTGCAACAGTCAATGTACAGAATGAAATGGTATCGAACTTTCATTTTCTCGTTTAATTTTAAAACTTCTGATTAACCTCGTCAGCATGAAGTCATTGCTAATATTAAAGTGCTACGATTTTAGAGTTATGACCTTTAATCTTTCAAAATCGAAATTAATGCTTAAAACATCGTAGAACTTATTTCAATCTTGATAGCGTTCTTGGTCAAGTAAATCAACATTTAACTTTAACGTACTGTTGAATCTAAAAATAATTTGAAATGAACAACCTGGACATAGACAGTTTCAAACTCCATAATTTAGATCTGAATATACTTCATGAAATTAAGGCCGAAATTGATATTGTTCTTCTACTGCAGGTTAATGTAATTGATGTCAGATTTTAGGTCGAGCAGTGAACATAGAATAGAACAGAATAGAATAAGGCAATAGGAACGAGCCGTTTTGCCCATTTTTGGGTCGATACCAAGGACTAAGTCCGAAATTGATATTATTTTTCTACTGCAGGTTAATGCAGTTGATGTCAGATTTTATGTGGAGCAGTGAACATAGAATAGAATAGAATAAGGCAATAGGAACGAGCTGTTTGCCCCATTCTTACGTCGATACCCAAGTCCCATACCGTCTAAGACTTGGGTATCGACCAAGGACTACTGTTTATAGCAGTCCTTGGTATCGACCCAAAAATGGGCAAAACGGCTCGTTCCTATTGCCTTATTCTATTCTGTTCTATTCTATGTTCACTGCTCCACATAAAATCTGACATCAACTACATTAACCTGCAGTAGAAGAACAATATCAATTTCGGCCTTAATTTCCAGTAATCACAAATAAATTATCAAGCGTTTTTCGCGCAGGAAATCAATATGAGTAGCAAAAAAGAGTCAGAAAAATTTTGATAGCTTTCGGCCGGAGTAGAAGCAAATGATTTGACAGCAGCATCAGAATATCAGGACTTGAAATTAAGTTTTACCTGTGGTCGGAAGGCCATTGGGAAACTTGTTTCCATTAAGTTAGACTCACGTTGACGTCAATACGTCCTTTTTTGCAGCTGTGATGAGAAGTAGATGCGCGTAGTACACACTGGGCAGTGGGTATTTGATGCACGTAGTACACACTGGGCAGCGGGTACTCGATGCGCGTAGTACACACTGGGCAGTGGGTACTTGGTGCACGTAGTACACACTGGGCTGTGGGTACTTGGTGCACGTAGTACATACTGGGCTGTGGGTACTTGGTGCACGTAGTACCTACATCCAGTTGCTGGAACTCAGTCACCGCCCATGCAGTCGACGTTGAAGCAATTAACGATTGATTATTATTGCTACTGAAGACAGCGTATAATTAACATTCATACTAGGAGTACCATTTGTTCATATATTAATCCATGAAGAAATTTTCGCTTGACGCCTAATGATTACTAAAATCAATGTAAGTATTAACTGAAGTTTTAAAGCGACACGGTGAGCTACCAGATTCTTAACAACAGATTGTTACAAGCATAATTTTCTAGAAATATTTTATGGGCTCATTCGACGTCAGCTCATTGCAATGAGAGAGCCATTTGCTTTCAATTTTGCCATGGAATTTCAACAGGTAAAGTCGTCTCACAACTTAGATGAATATAAATTAGAGCTCAGAACTTCAAGTGTTTAGAGGAGACTTTTGAGTCTAGAGTTGGTAGCTCTGTTGTGCATGCCACGCAAACAGGGCCGTTGTTGTCAATTGTATGGTAATTATCCATGAATTATATGGAAGAGAATTGAATCTTTCGTATTAAAAACATATACATATTCTGTTTTTACAAAAAGGTACATATGTTCTGAGAAATCTACCTCGTAAATTTTACTGCGAAATTCATAAAAGAAACAAACAATAATTGCAAAGTACGGGTAGATTAAACGAGGATGTCCCTTTTAATTACTTCAAGTCTAGATATGAACCCCACGCTCTAATATATTATGGTTGGGATTTAGATTTTAAAAATAGAAAACTCAGTATTGGAGAAGCCGAAATTTACTGACATCTTCTTATGACGAAAAGGCTAAAGAGCGACGACAATCCTTACCTTCTTACACAGTCTTAGACGTGAGTGATGCATCGCCAAGCGTGTTACTGATTCAATGACTTTATCGATTGGATTCTCAACCAGTTACTGTAAATTTAATTTAAACCAGTAGCACTCGACCATCTTATTGCAGCATTATCTTATCATCGTCATGCATTTTTGAGTCATCAAACAGAAATTAATTTTGATTCTTCGAATATCTTGAGTTTTGATGTCAGCAACTTCAAGTGAAATAATTTTTTTGGGGAGTATTGTTCGATATTGTGAAAATATTCGAAAATGGTTTTTACTCTGAAACTCTTGAAATTTAACGAAATATTCGATGACATTCAGAGATTGGTATTCAGAAATTCTGTATTGTAGATGCTATCGTATCAAATAAAAACAATTTATTTTACTTAGTGTTGTAAATTAATCTGAAATGCTAGTGGAGGCGTGGGAGATTAAAAAAATGTTTTCATTCTTATTTGAAAGCTCAGCCACATTTCTTCAACGCCGAAGCTAAATTCATATGAATTTTGAAGTCGACTACGTTTCAACTCGAATAACTAGAGCTAATACTTGATGCTAAAAATTGTACCAAAAATGCACCAAAAACCAGCCTTTATTGTGGACTGTGAAACGTAATATTCCCTAGCTGGGACCATAATATAAGATCGTATCCTGCACACACGAGATAAAAGTTTAGAATTTAGACGAATAATAATATAGATGGTAGTCTGCAGTGGTTTGTGCTCTGTAATTTGGAATATTACTATTGTTCACTGGCCATTCAAGTCTGCTCTCTTTAGCTTATCAGACAGGCCATTATCTTCACAAAACTCTCCTAGTGAATTTATGTTCATTATCTCATTCAAATATCTGAGTAGCGATTCAAGAAGACACTAAAGCAGAGCTGCATTACTTTTTTTCTCACTTTCCGGATGCGGAAAAGTGGTTTTAGAAATTAAAACTACGCTGCTTCTGCAAGTCAGTTGTCCTTCCTTTCCGCCGTGTGAACCACAAAGGGAGCTAAAAAAGAAAGGTGCCTGGAGAAGTAATTTAATTATTCAAGGCTGCATGCCATTAAATACAAATGTTGTCTAATATCTAAGAACTAATTTAAAGGACAACAAATGACGTAAAATTTTACTCATCACGCATTCAAAAGTGTCCTAAAAACGTAAAGTATAGTACTTTCGTTAAGATAAATAGATTTTTTATAACAGAGTATTAGCACCTAATAGTAAACTAGAGTTTTTTCCAGGGGAGCTTTTCGGGAGGCTTTGTTTCGAAAGCATCCATAAATTTAAACAGTCTGACACTACTGCATGGAACTTTTGGATCTACAGCATGGGACTTGGGTATCAACCCAAGAATGGGCCAAAAGGCTGGTTTCTATTGCCTTATTCTATTGTACTGTGTGTGGGCAGAGGCTGTATTTTCAAGATGAATGAAAGTTGGATATTGATGATTCATTTAGCGCAGAAACATCACAGTTCACCTCAATAGATTTTTATCGCATAGTGTACGAGTACACTTTATTTAGTTACGGATATGCTATTTCTTGCGAGCGACTTCCTTGTAACAGAGTAGAATAGAATAGAATAGAATCAGGCTATAGGAACGAACCTTCTGGCCCATTCTTGGGTCGGATAATTACTTCGATAATTATTCGGTTGTTTTACCCAAGTCCCATGCCGTATTTCTAGCCGTGTCAACCATGTCGGCAGCGGGATTCGAACCCGGGTCTTTCCGCTCGCAAGCAGATTCGCTCACCAGTCGACCAAGCTGGTGGTACGTGTGTGGTACCACCCAAAAATCTAAACTTAGTCCATAAACATTAGTCTCGGGAAACTTGCTAAAGGTAAACTGTGCTACATAATTAATCAGTACCGTATGCAAGAGCGACGCTGTTAACATAGAAAATGCACTTACTTGTACTTGAGTACTGCTACTTGGGTGTTCTAGAGTGCCTGACCCACACAACGCATTAACTTATCCAGTAATTACTATTTTCACTTGGTACGTTCAGACAAAGTTGGAAAGTTTTGAAATTCAAAACGTCAGAGTTGTACTATTAGAAATAAGTGCTTACAAAAACAGATTCCTAACATTTACATCGCTCCAGTAATGATGGGCCTACGATTTACACAATATATTCCTTAGAGTTTATATTATTTAAGACACATGTACGTGGCAATACTTCTATTTTACACTACCCACAGTCCGGAAACTTTGTAGGTACGGCATGGAGCTTTGTCTTACAGCAAATGTGTCTTCTCAGAGATCGCTCACTAATAGGAAAACATTATTAGATATCTTTTTCAAATCACCGAACCATGTTTCGAAGCATTGATGTGTTTGTATTTTGCCGAAAGACAACCTCTGGTGTTCCAATTTGTTTCAGACGCCATCGCTTCAAACTAATCGTATTTGACGATTGACTGCAAAGTGGTTCATTGTAAATTTTTGAATGAGTTTTCACCAGTTCCAGATACAACCAATGCCACAGAAAAGTTTACAATGATTCATATATTAAAAAATTGCATTTTCCTTTAAAGCCAGATTTTTTATAGATGCACTCTCCTTTTCTCAATGCTTGCAGAAAGAGTGGTTCAACTCCAGAAGCTCTGCAGTAATCAAGTCTATTGTAGTACCTTCTAGTTATTCTTGACTCATTGTGGTATCCCATGCTATGATAGATGTCTTGTTTAAACTTGTGAATTTTCAAATGAATTGTAATACAAAGGGTGTTTGCGTACGAAAATGTGACATTCAATTAGGCTAATAAATTTTTTAACTTTCTATATTATTTAGTAGAAGAAGCAAATGAATTGACTGGAGGCTTCACTTCACACGTTCTTTTGATACTAAATTTCAACTTTTACCTATATAAACTGGTCAATTTATGGCCGTAATATTTTAGTGCAACATTAACAATCAAAGTTGAAAATGTATGATAAAAATATAGTGACAAGATATTCAGGACAGTGATTCTCAAAACAAGTTGTTTGTTGACTCAGCTCAAGTATTTAAAGTGAAAAGTGTTCCATATTTTTAGTTCTTTTCGACTGAATGGAGTTACAAGTTAAAACTTAGAATAATTATCTCGTACTTGTGATTCAACAGAACAGTTTCATGTGCCCCAGTACTTGACAATGAAAAAATAAATTACCTGAGAAAATGTTCTAGAACAATGAACTTCATCGTGGAGCGGAAAATTCAAGATGACAGCCCCTTGTCGATGGCAAATATGATTCCTTTCAAAATGAGCTCAACTATGCCAACATTTCGGTCCTTTATTCCCTCAAATTCCGGCAATATTCCTCCTGATTTTTTGCAAGATCAACTTAGCAACGGAATTCCCTCAGACAACGACATATCTTGGCTTGCAGACTCTCTCCTGCCTGCAAAGTTCAAGAAAAAAGTTTTGTCAGACTATCAGCCTGGTACCGAATTTACTGAAGTTGAAGACCAAGCCTCAATTGAGGAGCCCGTCTTTATTGAAGATCATGCATCTTCTATTCTAAATATTTCTTCTTCCATTCAAGATGGTAAAAACAACTTCCATGAGCAATTAACTGCTTACCATAGTAGTCTATCAGACTCTCAATATCTTTCTAATGTGATAACAGAATCGCCCTTGTTTTACAGTTCGGTTTCTTATGACGAATACCCTTCTTCAATATTACCTAGTCGGTCTTCACCAGACTACTATTTTCAACAAAACATCTCCCTCGTTTCTCAAAATCCTGGATATTCCCCAATGTATGCATATTTGAAATCAAATACCACATTTCTATCCAATTACACTTCACATCCAGCCAACTTTTCGTTCACCCAGCCTACCGAGTCTCCCGACCTAACCCCGGTCTCTGCCCTGATCTGGACCGTTCTTCTGGGTTCTGTACTAGTAGTGGGTTTACTGGGCAACCTCCTGGTGCCAGTGGTGGTGCTCAGAACCAGAGACCTGCGGACATCCACCAATTTCTTGCTTGTGAACCTCGCGATGGCTGACGTGCTTGTGCTCGCGGTCTGCCTTCCCACAGCGCTCATCGAGCTGCACACTTCTCCGAAAGTCTGGATCTTGGGGGAGCCCTTGTGTGAGTACCTGATTTGTAACAATTTTTTCAGCATTTCATTTGAGAAAGCTACCAGCGATTAAAATTACAGTGTAGCATATATATATATATATATATACATATATATATATATATATATATATATATATATATATATATATATATATATATATATATATATATATATATATATATATATATATATATTTGTGTTTTTAATGTTTATGCAAGCATTCTATGCTACTATGCCAAAAATTTTGTTTTGACACAAGGTCAATAGTTATTTATTTATTCTGAATTTCATATTTTCTAGTTATATTTGTAATTTTCCTCTACAAAACTTTGTTGGTTCAATCTATGCTAGTATTGTAAAGATAATTACACAACATTTAGTACTTTTTCACGTACTGAAAGGTATTTTTGTACTAGAATATTAGTTGGAACAAAAAGAAACAACAAAAATCTGCACTGTAAATACCTTGATATCGCTTATTTTAAGATTAGAAGTGCTTTGTTAATCGAATATTTTCTGGAGTGTATACCTTCTTATTTTCTGACTAAAAATCATATATGGGCTCCCATCATTGCAGTCTCCCATCGTCCTTGGTATCCTTTCTCCCTTGTTGCTATGTACTGATGAAATCTAGCACCAAGCTCCTCACTGACATTACCCAAGTTTTCAGAAAGAAAATTGAAGTGAAAGTGCAAAAAATGAACCTTTAGGAACATACGACAGCCCATTTTCTTAGAGCTTTCAATAAGCTCTGCTACGAGCTGTTTGTAATTAGGAACTTTCCGATTTCTTAAGAATTCATGAACTGCATCACAAAATACAGATCAAATACAGCCATCTCAGCCTCAGATAGCTTTACAAACAGATTAATTTCTTGATAAGCTTTTCCTTTAAAATTTAAGGCCTTTACAAACTGTTTTACTAATTCAAGTTTGATATTAAGCTGAGAAAGAGGGGTGATAAGACTGTTGGAATCCACTAGAGGCTGTTTGAGAATATTTAATATTCCTGGCTGCAGTTCCACTCGTGGGGGCAAATGTACTCTCTCGTAATGATCTTCATCAGCTCTGCTGTTCCATCAGCAAAGAAAACATGAACACTTTCTGTATCCCTCTTGCAAGCCAAGCAAGAAGGCAAACATTTAGGAATTACCACAAACCTCCCGCTCAAAATTCAGCGTAATTTATTTCGTCGAGAAGTTCTATGGTATTCTCGTAATTTTCATTCTTCTGCATGGAGTGTGTAAGAGACAAAGAAGGATATTTATTTCTATTGTGAAGCCACACTGCTTTAAGACTTTGTATTGAGCCATCTTTGAACAGTCACCATTTTACAGGATCATGCTGGAGTCCAACAGCAGTAAACAAACCAATCACATTATTACAACAAAGATCATCAATATTCTGAGAGTAAATTTCCAATTCTTTTGACGCAGTAAGTTCCATTTTTTCGGCCTTCATAAAAGAAGTTCAATTCCTGAGTTTGTGCGACTCAAATCTCTGATTAAATCTTCTAGCTCACTCTGATTTGGAAAGTGATGCTCCGAAGTCTTTCTTGGTACGAAAGCTTCCTGCATTTCTTGGATGCTGCTACTTGTTGACTCTTCAAATAAAATATCCATTGCATCTTCCATCTGAAAAAATGAACAACTTCATAAAAAATATAGCAACTTTAAAAAAGACTTGAATAACATAAGTATATCATGTATCATTAGGAATATGAAACATACTTCACGCACAAGTTAATTAAAAG
The DNA here is from genome assembly GCA_006783055.1 of Trinorchestia longiramus. Taxonomy (NCBI): domain Eukaryota; kingdom Metazoa; phylum Arthropoda; class Malacostraca; order Amphipoda; family Talitridae; genus Trinorchestia; species Trinorchestia longiramus. The sequence continues at coordinate 212,499 of VCRD01000277.1, forward strand.
TAAGATTTTTAACAAGTTTGATGAGAAATATATATAAATTTTCTAGTGGTAGTGGTACTGGTAAGCTGCTATAATGTGGGACAGGTGCTCTTGGTGATGGTATGAATACTGAAGAGCTTATCTTTCTTTTACATTTCTGTTTTTTGTCACATCGATCATGCAGAATTAACAGTCATCATAATTTGGCTCTCTCCATGTCCTGAAAATGCAAAAGACTTTGAATTTCCTGTTCTTCTTGACCATCCTTTTAGAGTTAATTGACAGCTTCCACCTATCACATGTGAGGCCCATGGTTTGTTCCGGTCACCCATTGGCAGCCTAAAATAGAGTCTGTACGCTATCCAGAGTTTGGCACCTTTCAACATCTTATGCAGTACCTGATTTTTATATACAATGACCACACACATAGTAAAATGTATTTGAAAAGTTTATATCCTCTAGTAGCTATTCTGAAAGTAGTTGAATTTTAAAATTGATCCGAAAAAGAATATTAGACATGCATTTAGTAGCGGAACATTATAACGATATCGAATATACAAAAACATTGAAAGACATATTATTTAACGGTCGATGATTCAGAAAGAACCTCTGCATTTTTGAAGTTAGCACAAAGAATAGATGGATGAGCAATGAAAAAATACGGTAACTAAATTTAAGAAAAAAATTACTACATTGTGTTATTTATAGAGTACCAATATCAATGACAGGACATTTTTTTCATTGTACTAATTCAGAAAGCAATTGGAGTACATAAAAATTGTTCATACAGAGAGTACAGAAATCAATGACAGTGTGGATGCGATTTCAGTGAAGTATGTACACGAGTATTAGCTACTGGGCACATGATTGATCGAGAATGCGTTCACAAAATAAGCGCTCTTTGGAAGCTTGGTAACCTGGAAATATTTTGCTCCGGAAAAATAGAGAATATAACAATTGAAGAGTTTATAGTATAAAATGTGAACCCTGAGCTACGCTTAAGATATATACTAAGGGTCAAGACAGAGTATAAAAATCAATTCCATCAGTTTAAAACTATACAGTGAAACCTCGCTTAACAAACACTTCGCCTAACGAGTCAATCGCATTACTTAAATTGTTTTACGCAATGTTTTAGTCACTGAACTAGTGATGTTGCGCGTGATACCCGACGTGAAGGTGTTTTTCTACTGTAACTAGCGAGCCACGAGTTGCAAAGAGACAACGCGAGGTCCTTTATATTCTGCCCGTGACTTGCTTCTGCCTGTTTCTTGCCTTTCATTTTGTTTAGTGCTTGTTCTGCCATCCTCTTATGTTGTTTGTGATAGTGCGCTTTCCAAGCGTGTGTTCAGGCGCATTATTTGTGAATTTTTATGGCACAAACCTTAATAACTATCGCAAGAATTTCCCGATGAAAATCCCGCAAGAAGACAGCGACGAGTATTAGAGAAGAAAAATTATCGTGAAAGTGATACGCGAGATTATTGAGAAGCGAGAACGAGGTACGAGCGTGGAAAATCTAGTACTTTTTCCCAGGCACATTCATGCTAATAATCTTGTTGTTTTATGTGTTAATGATTAAAATAAATTGGACATTGCTATACACTATTTTTGAGTACATTTTTTACATGGGACGCATTATGTATTTTACATTGATCCGTACGTGAAAAATCGTTTTGCATTAGGAGTGAAATTCAGTTACGCTGTAACTGAGATTTGTGACCTAAGTCCTCATGATAGCTACGTGTCTGAGGTACAGATAACCTGACAGTGAGTGAAGACGAGGATTTAAATCCCACAAAGCTTGATGCAAATGCTGAACAATACAGACGTCTGCACATTGTGGTTCGTGCACTGTGTTTTTTTTAAGCAACCTGGGCAAGGAAACTGGGGGCTTCTCCCTCTGAATGAACTTTCCTCTTATACGAAAATATCTCTTATTAGTAAATATCCTCATTTTAGAGAAAATACTAGGCACACTACACAAATCGTGTATGCACAACAAAAAATAAGAAATAAATTGTGCCGAATAAGAAATTGTGTTATTCCTCTGTTACATTTCATTAATGCACGGAAATTTACTTGCGATGTCATCATTTTGCTTAAATTAATCGTTGAGTTACCTTTTGCCTTCGTATCCAATTTTAATTATTTTTTAAATCAGTACCTTATTCTTTATCTGGGTTATTTAATTTTTAAGCGATATTTTCAAAAACTTGTGAAACCTAACGTCAGCATTTGCGTGTTTTCAGTGTGTTTGCCATTAATCTGTGCGGAAAGTCAATTTTGCTAGACAGGTCCTTTTGAACGACAAGATCCTTTGGATTTGTGTCGGCCATCTTCAGTTTTTCAACAGTTGTGAAGCTTCAAATCACGCATCAAGCGGTGAAAATCAGCCAATGTCTTTGAAGGCCTTCGGGGATAAAGTTTATACTTTCGAGCGGCGCATGATGGATCACAGACTGAATAATCTCGGAGTAATTCTGCATTATTTGAGCAGTAGTTGGAAATGTTTTATATAGAAGTTTGCCTTGTGGACTCTGTCAGCAGTTAGAAATATAATATATAGAGGTTTTTCTCGTAAATTTTGACAGTAGTTGGAAAAATATTATATATGTAGAGGGTTGCCTCGTCGATTTTGACAACAGTTCAGTTGGAAATGTATTACATAGAAGTTTGCGTCATTCTAACAGCACTTGGAAACATAGAACATAGAGGTTTACCTCATAGATTCTGTGTTTCATGTTGTCGTCGACTTCATTTCCACTGCCTGCCGTGGGCTGTTTACCAACACTTCCGTAAAACTCCACCTGAAGTTTTAATAGCGCTTGTTTCAGAATCTCTATTTCTCTTATGTTGAAGCCCGACTCGAGCTTTTCAAGTCTGATACTTTCCAAACGCGTGCTATATTTTTACATAACTAACTAAGCATTTTAGGCGCATACTTTTCATACCTGCAATTTTCTTCAGATTGCAATGCCATGTGTTTTGAAATACCTGGTGCTGTATTTCTTTCTTTAATATAATGCAAGATTGTGTGGAAGTGGTTTTTCTTATTTTGAAAACCACTCGCTTGGAAATTTTCTTTTCGTACTCTAATGAGGGTTGGGAATGTGAATAATTAAGACAAAACTCATGAGTAAAAAACGTCAAAAACTCAGCACTACAGCCACTTTAGGGAAAACTGAGCTTTATTTGCCCCATGCAAACGTCAGGGCTTAATTACGGGACATTTGTCACTGAAACGTAGCCACTGTACCTAATAATTTGTACGAAGCAAAAACGTAACTCTGTTTTAACGCCACCCTTCGCCCACTGGGCTCTGAACGAAATGTAGCTTTCGCAAACAAATTAGATCGGCTGTCATGTCGCCGGGGGCAACATGTGTTGTTTGTTGTCGAGTGTGAGGTGATGTGATTAACTTTGAGTGGTACTGTGCTACCTCCAAGTAGCTCATACAGTGTTATGCACTTTCTATCAGCTCGTACCAGTTTTTAACACGCTATGAGAGGGAGCACAAACATAGATCTTCTCATAATTCAGCAGGGGTGTAATCAATTGAGGTACCACATCAAGCAGCTCAAAATAGCTTTCTAAGCAGTGCGAGTAAGTGGCTGTGAGAATCAAGTTTTGGCCTGTCATGTATTCCTACGATTTTCTGAGGCAATCCATTTTGTGTTACTGTTAATATGGCTGAGGTAAATCTTGGTAGATTCAGCTGTTATTTTGTACGGAATAAATCTTAGTAGATTCAATTGTTATTTTGCATAGGGGAAATCTTGATAGATTCAGCTGTAATTTCGCATGGAATAAATCTTAGTAGATTCAATTGTATTTTGCATAGGGGAAATCTTGATAGATTCAACTGTAATTTTGCATGGAATAAATCTTGGTAGATTCAACGGTAACTTCGCATGGGATAAATTGTTACTCAAGCCAAGAAAAGCAGTTTAAGCCTGGCGTAACTACTGTTTTGAAGGAGATGAATTATGTACAGTGAACTGCGCTGTTATTTTGCGTGGGATAAATTGTGGTAGATTCAACTATAGTTCCAATGGGATGAGTTCTGATTGGTTTGACTGTGAGTTTCTACAGGATAAAGTCAGATGGATGTGATCATTAATATGGGTTGCATAATTGTTTGTTAGTTACGTTGATGCCCCTAATTAGATAAATTAAATGCTAGAGAGGTTAATTCAACTACATGAAATTTTCCTGGATGCCTTAAATGGTCATTTATGGTAGGGGATCTTTTTTTCTACAATTGAAATTTCAAATAACACTACTAAAAATGTGATATTACAACTAACACGTCAACCTTGAATTTTCACACTTCAAGCTTGGGTGATTTAGTTTATAATTTGCCTTCATAAATATTTTCAAAATTGGCTTATTCTACCTTGATGCATTTTTTCGGTCTAACACTCCTGGTGCTTCATAGACAATTTGCACTCCAGACAACGACATTTTCTAACATGGTCTTTTTATTTCTTCTAAAACTGTCATATTTCTGTTACTCATGAAGTTAACAATCACAAAAAGGTCTGTAAGTCTTACTAAAACAATCAGCTTGGTCGACTGGTGAGCGAATCTGCTTGCGAGTGGAAAGACCCGGGTTCGAATCCCGCTGCCGACATGGTTGACGCGGCTAGAAATACGGCATGGGACTTGGGTATACAACCGAATAATTATCGAAGTAATTATCCGACCCAAGAATGGGCCAGAAGGTTCGTTCCTATAGCCTCATTCTATTCTATTCTATTCTATTATTATGTCTTTTAATTTACAGTATTTGCAAATGTTCACATTATGGTATCCTTCCCATACTTTTGGATACAATTTAACAGCAGGGAAACTTGTAAATGAATAACAATTGTTGAAGCACTTCTCTCAGGATTTGATTTCAATCTCAGAGAAACGCTGCTGGACTCAGAGCATGAGACATCAAACGTTGAGCATTGCGGCTCTGGTACGTAGGTTTTCAGTGCATTAAACTTGTTGAAATATCATCACATCACTAAAGAGGAATCCCACGATGAAATAAAAAACATTCAGGCTAGAACGTTTAATAATTTTCTGAAATGTTTCCGTTGGTTGCAACTCTAGACGAGTTTTAGTGCAGAATATTTTCTGGTTTGCAAATAAGACCTCACAGGATAACTTCAGGCTTCTCAGAAACGCTAATAGCGTTCATCTCCGAATTGAAAAATCTAGGCTTTGAGGCTCAAAACGTGGAAATCAGAAGGTTAAATCCTCTAAATTTCGGACAAAAGACGGTTAAGTCTTCAAAATCTGAGAACCTGCACCTGCGTCACAAATCTGCACAAAAGTTTTAGTAGGATAATCCAATTCTCTGATTCCCAAAATACAAACAGTTAAATCCTTAAAATATCGAATTTTATGATCCAATCATTTAAACCTTCACAATGCCAAGATCAATATAACGTGAATAGGAAAGGACCAATCTCGGGCTGAATACTGTATACTCGAAAGGTCACATACAGCTATTTGTTAGAAGTGAACTGCGTCAAGCTCTAATAATCATATCACACATCCGGGTTCACTTAGCGATCGACAATGCATGTCAAGATCCAGGCCTGTGTTGCTCCCAAATCAGAATGCTGGAGACTACGCAAATGAGGGATGATCACTGAAGGCAGAGTGTGTGATCACCAGGGCGAGAAATTACGACTGTGATTTTCTTGATTTAATCAAAAGATTGTTCCGGAAGTGAGTCCTAGATGGTGATTGTTCATGAGCTGAATTAAGGATTGTGCGTTACATGACTGTTTTTTGGTTTTAGTCAACTGCTGGTGTCAGAAACTGTCGTTGAAATCTCAGCAATGATTATTTTAGCTTATTTTTATACACTTTAGATCTAAACTGTCGATCTTAAATCGACTCATTCCCCATAGAAATATCTGATAATTTTAAACCGTGTTGACCTCAATCGGGACTTAGATTCAGTCGTTAAAAAGTTCTCGGAAAGCACCGATGCCGACCAAAATGCTAGTAGAATAAAATCGAATAGAATAGAATAAGGCAATAGAAACGAGCCGTTTGGCCCATTCTTGGGTCGCTACCCAAGTCCCATCCAATCTAAAGTAGAGGCATCAATCACGCCCGTACACCTCAATCACGTAAGCCAATTGTACTTCACTCATGCACAGGCATTTCAGTCACTCACATATTTCACAATCATACACTGGCCCCAAGAGATAGGGACATAGAATCAGTACGTTTTAATATTAGGGGAGAGGGGTTCCTAATCCAATATTTGTAGAGACAATCACTAGCTCATCATGAAAATTCTAATTGTACTGAGTATGCATGATGTAACGACATCCAAACACATTCAAAAATTGTGATTGGTGTCCCGTCATACCAGGACTGTTTGAGCTGCGTGTTGAATTTCACCACGCGTTGAATCTCACCAAAAACTCTCTGTTGTAACAAGACGCCGAAAAAAGATTCCCAGCTTTGTATTTTGTCCTCTCGTAACTATAAACTAGCATCCCTATTATGTTTACCGTGTGATCATGTAGACTCCATCCGCTCTTACAATGATGAAATGGCTTGACTTAATAAAAGTTAAAGAATTAATTTTCATAAATTTATTAGATCAGAGTTAACTTTTTTGATGCATTCAGATATGAATTGGCTAATTTATCTTGCTACAGTTGACCAAAATAATATTCTTCTTTGATAATCTAGTCTGGTTAACGTGGTTCATTACGCTACCATTATTAGTCAAACAAATCTATCCCGAACAGTGATCAGTAATACAACGATTTTTCGTATAAAAACATCATTAAAACTTTAATGGGTGTTCCAAATACCACACACCGTGGAATTTGGGGTTAATATGCAGAAAATTACTTGCATTTCATCCCTCCATGTTAATGGTTTGCTAACTTTAATGAGTGCAGTTTAGAGTTCAGATTTGGGACTTGTCCTGATCAGCTACCGCTAACTGATCCTCTGTTTTTGAGTGTTTGGATATTAAAAACTTTCTCTGAGGTGTGAGTTTCCTCTTAAATATTTGGATTATATTTTCAGATGCACTATCGTACAATTAAAATTTGTGGCTATTCTTTTCCGTTGTTTTCGGTAGCTTTCAAAAAACAATAACTAAAAAATAAAACTGGCAAAAATATGAGCGGGAATGTTATTTTTTCTCTCAATTTTACCCAATCCATCGAAGCGTTATACTCCTTGAACTGAATGATTGAGAATTTTTTTAAGGGTTTATTGTTACCTAGATAACGACATTTATTCCTTTTTGGATCTTGGCAAATCTAGTTTGTAGGTGTCGATTACGTCAATATGTGTAAGCCCGCTATTTTTCCCTTAAGTTGTCCTAAATCCATCTGAGTTACCCTAACCAATAAGGTGCGAGCGTAACGATATTGGATGTCACTTTTATTCACTTGGATGTCGAAATTGCTTTGTTCGACTAATCGGACTATGCCATTGTGAATGATGCGCAGCTGGTTCTCTGTTGACAATTCATGTACTGGTGGTTCTCTATTGACAATTCATGCACTGGTGGTTCTCTATTAGTTGTTTATGTTTTGGTGGTTCTGTATTGGTTGGTGATGGACTGGTGGTCAATTCTGGAATTGCGATCTTGGGCTTTGATGTTCGACTGGTGAGTGTTATTGGCAGTTAACCTAAATCGATGCAATATTGACAGTCGGTCAGCCGTATTAAAAGTTAGCCTGTATCACTATCTCAACTTGGCTAAGAAGTTTGTTCGGTTTTTGTGGGAAATTTAGGAACGACAACAACCGAACCGACTGCTTAGTCAACCTAATAACATTAACGTGCAGCTTGCGGTATCGAAAGCTTACCTTTACCCCTGACGGTTTGTAGTATTGATGGTCGATAGGTGTTACTGTACGTAGAAAAACATTAAATCAAGGAGAGGTAGTGAATGATACTATCAGCCGATCTACTACAATGACTGACAAAGTGTGCACTCATAATCTGTGTTAATGACTTTTCATAGACTTCGTCATCATGAAAATCGTCAGGATCACCGCAATGAGGGTGACATTTTTGCTCGCTAGGAAAATCAAACAGAAGTCAAAATTAACGAGCATTTAGACTCTACGACGTCACAAGATGTTTTCATCTATGTTGATGCTACGGGCAAACGTGTTTTCATACTCGTAATATTGCTGAAATGTTAAATAAATGCATTTATAGCAACCTGCAGGCTCGTCAAAGTTCAAACTTTTGGACTAAAACCCGTAGACTAACAAAATAACAAAATGTAATATCATAATTTACATTTTTAGAGCAGCATTTCTCAACCTTTGATGGTCCATAACCATGAACTGCATCAACTGCTCCTTGATGCCAGATAGCAAATTCTTGTGTTAGCTTCTTCGTCTGAAGCAGCTGGTGTAAGAGATTCGTCTGTATATAAGGTTAATGATCTCCTTATTTTTTGTATGGTAATTTAGTTTATTATGAACTACAAACATATGGCTATACAGATGATTCTTATATTCCGTAGGAGTAGATGGTTAGTCATCTTGTTTTTGTGAGGGAATACACCTAGGAATAGCTTACACAGGGTGCAGCAACATAACTTCATTTTTTCAAAGGAATTTCCTTCCCAAAAAGGAAGTTATGTTGCTGCACCCTGTATTCCCGCTTAAGTTTCCGTTCCTTGGACGCCTTCGTTTGTCACTAGGCCTGTCCTCGTCAGTTCTGGTTACTGGTTAACCTATCAGCCTATTTAATAATAAGGTCATACTCTTTATTATTGAGTCAGTAAGTCTAAATTATGTATTTGTTAATATTCAGTAAATTATTAATGTTTGAAGTTGTCTTTATCGGTCCGTCCAATAAAAAAACATTACCTTATCCCTTTGGAAATGCACTCGAGACTTTTTAATTTTTAGTTCATGCTACCTCTATTTCATTGACTCGAGTACAACTATTCTGATTTCGATATTTCCATCTGCTTCATATCGACAATTTCACATCCCTAATTATTGGCTCGATTTATTAACGAGGAATTCCTTGAATCCCTAAAGTTTATAAGTTAATTCTTTCCTATTCCGTGATGTAGTCGGTTTGAGTTGTAACCCTTGAATGACAAATTCTTCTATTTTTTCTGCTTTATGTCTCATTTTTTCTATTTCACTCTAACTTTTTCTTGCCAAAAGATATTTAACTTTGTGTTTACCAAATATACTGTTCATGTTACCCTTCCTTAGAGTAGCGCTAAAACTATTGCTTTCCTGAGGGTCATGCTGACTGTTGCTGCTACTTCTTCGTTCGTATTGTCATACTGGACTACCTACTATATTTTTCTTTCTTGAATTTTTTTCTGGCCCGTTGCAGTGATGACTTATGGGAGGAGGATAGCGCTCCTCATATTTAGAACTTCCCCTATACTTAAACTTAATTCATTCTGGCTGGATTGAGGTTCCAGTATTCTAGTACTATTTTAGCCAGTGGCATTTTTGTGTAAACTTTATTGGCCTACAGGCACCATTGAATATCTTTTGTGAACACAACAGTTGACTTCTCTGGGCCCCATGCAATAACTTCCCATTTTTTAAACACATCCTGGTATGTTCTTTCAGTTCTATAGTCCTCGTACTCATCGAGGACCCATCTGCGGTATATTGATTGTTCGGCTGTGCTTTATTTGTGAAAATGAACATTAACCTAAGATCTAATTTATTCACGCTGCCTAATTTTCCTAATTTTCCTAATGGCTACAGATTAAAAAAAGTTAACCTGATTCGTACTTCGCTTATAAAATTTACCCAAATTTTGCGTTTCTAAAGCAACTATTTTATCTACTTTCCAAAATACTTTCATGTATTGATTGAATTAAATTTTATTCGAAAAATAATTTTTTCCTGAAGCCGAAAATTTAGCATATCCCCATAACAACGAGTACTCATGATAAATATCATAAATAAACCATGTCGAGTTATGAATCATGTTCAGCTGATATTTTTCACATTCACAGTTAGAAAGTGCAAAAGTAGTTTAATTTTATGGATGATATAACTTTTCCTTCCTTCTTTTCCTTCATTTTCTATCAGCCTGCAAAACAAAAAATTTCTGAATATTCAGATAATTTATAGTGATTGATTGGCATGAAAACCGCTCATACGCTCAACCGTGTTAAATTCGTAAAATGAACTCAATTATATTACCTTTTACATAAGCGCAAGGTAAACTAAGCCATGATATTTGACTCAGTTACAACTACAGAAATATTTTTGAGTTTAAAACAACACAATGCATAAAATAAACAAACAATAGCGGTGTTTAAAATCAGAATACAACAGTAAGCAGAGATCTGTGTGAGAGGGTTTAGAAATGCAATTTCTTCTGTGCGTCTTGCACTTGAGGGCCACAAATAGTCGAGAGGGACTTTGTAGATCAAATTAGAATTATCGTATAAACAAGACGTTCGTCAAAGAGTGATTGATGCTTCATTGACGCCTGGTAACATGTCTGTAAGTCGTCAGATAACCAGGCTTCATCCCTCAATTTGTTGCATGTAGCTCTCATAAGACCAGACATCCTGTAAACTTTTCTGCTTAACGCTAAACAAAAGAGATTTTTGTGGAACAAGTGCCTCTAGTGCTTTTCTCCGCCATTTGAAGCTCTTTTTCTTTGATTTTTTTTATTAATTAGTAGGTCTTTCTTCTTAACTAGGCCAAATTATAGAAACTTTTGATGCATTCGATCTCTTTCATCACTTTTTAAAATGCTTTATGAGACGCATATCAATTTTGGAGTTTTGGAACTACCAGAATAACTTTGTGTAAAAAAATGAAAAACTTTTGGGTAGGAGTAACGTACTAGAAATAGATAAATATAATACCGTATTTTAATCACACCTACAAGAGAACTCATTCCTGCCTACGTGTAATTCATTTCATATAAGAAAATAACAACTTTATATTTTTTGATTTTGATTCATTTCTTTTAGAATTTACATTTGTAGCATTTTTTGGATTCATGCAAAAAAAAACGCTTTTGTGAAACGAGCATCGACGCTACTAATCTTTTGAGCCTTGTTTCGCTTTATTTTCTGTAGGACTATTTTTAATGATATGATGTTTGTTTGAAAAAATATTTGATATCCTGGTGACCTCGATAGTGTCGCACTTTTATAAATTTTAGAATAACTCTAATACCAGCGAGTGCGATTCTTCCATATTATTTAATTGACAAGTTACTGAAAAACTGAAATCATTTGCACAAGCTGAATATTTCTTTTAATTCAACGTGGGCACTCGCGTCTCTATTCCATTGTTTTAGGACTTTTTGAAGCATTGGAATGGCTCAGCTAAAACAATTTCGTTCGCGCAAATATGATAGTTTCGATCCATGATAAAAATGAAGGTACGTATATGTGTATCACATCATAAGGCTCGTCTCTTGTTTGCGTTTTGCAACAGAGTTCAATATCCTGTGGCTCATATCTGAATATTTGATGCCATGGAGCACGAAGGGAGGAAGGGAGAAAGGAGGGGAAGCAAGGAACAAGAGAAACACGTGGAAGAAGATGAAGAGGAAATGAAGGGGACGGAGGAGGAGATAAAGATGAGGAGGATGATTAGCAGGAGTTGCTGGCGTTGAAATTTTGATGAAATAAGGCATCTGATGCGAAGAGTGGATCATCGTTACAAATGGAGGGTCAAGGGACTTTTTGACACATTGATCTCCTTCAAAAGGCATGCTTAAGCTATGTGCTGTACGTTGCTTACAATTCATTTTATTGTCATTATTGATGGGAAAAAATTCGCGCAACAATGCAGTGCATTATTATCGAAAGATGTACTTTTTGAATTTTAGTGTACATTCAGTATGGCAAAGTCATAATTTTATTTATCTAGGTATTCATATTTAGTGAAATTTTAAAGTATGGAGTATGTACAACCACATGATTTCTACAGAGGAAAAATTATCTTCCTCATTTTTTAGAGTTCGAACAAATTCTGGAATCGAAATTTCAAGTTTACTTCGTAAAACCCTTTACATAACAATAAATATTATATTGAAAAAATTCATTTTTCCCACTTAGGCCTCCACACTTCAATTCATGTTGCAGGTCCCAAAAAATGAATAAAGTTCCTTCTCGTTCTTTGAAAGAAAGTAGGTTTGCTGCTGAGTGAATATTGTTTCATCGTAACAAAATGTTAGTTGTTCTAGGAAACAACTAATGTGAAACTTCAGCACTATGAAATATTTCAAATCTATTACATTTAATTTACTCGTTACTGATCATCAAGACACAACTCTGTTATACCATTTCCTTTTTTTAAATTTTAAATGGAGTTTTTTGTGCTTTTGCTATGATTTTCATGTCAACTTTGTTGTTCTAAATACAACTTTCCTCTCATTTTTGAAAATCATTTCTCGTAGCATTAATTTTTAGTCTTTTCGGAAACTTCTAGCAGGGACTTCATTTTACCAGTAAACAAGTTCAAAGCTCATTATTTATTACTTTGAATAATACTATTATATCATCAATATATTCATAATAATAAAAATGTTTTTAGTGTATCATACTAGGAATAACATTGGTTTATCACAAAGTTCGCTGATTTTTTTTGCACGTGTCGAGTTAATTAAAAGGATAACAAAATTCGACGCAACAAATAAGATGTACCCTGAAGGCTTTGTCTAATAATGAAAATATTCATTACCTGTACGAGCATACGCTACCAGCTTCTTTTTCTTCCACTTCTATATAGAAGCTTGAAATCTTTAAACAACAATGCTTTAGATTTTCTGCCTCAGATATCCCGTTTTTTTCATTTACTATGCTATTTTTTTCAGTTTCAAGAATATACTTACTCAGGGTATGACATGTATTCACAAGGCTCTTGAAAATACCACCACTAAACCGACACAAATTGGAAGCAACAGCCTTATTCCTAAAAGTCTACGGATATTACACTCTAAGTTTATTAGTATCTCAATTGAGGAATTTTTGTACCGCAGCGTTTCTATCAAGCAAATTTGTTTGTCATTTACCCCTATTTTATGTGTCGATTAAAAGTTTGTATTCATTTTATGTGAGAAAAAACCTTACGGTTCATTTGTACAAAATCCAGGCCATTTTGAAGAAGAGTTGCTCTATTCCTGCAGCTTTATGATCGTATTTGCAAAAATTTCTTCATTTAGAATTCAGGTTTTCTTTGAAAAATTATGAAGGACAATATGGCTGGGAATATGATCTTCGTTGCTGAGGACATCCTTCAGTTTTTGCAACAGTTTTTGGTTTGCTGCATAAAATATGCGGACGCTCTCAGACCTGCTAACTCAATGGTCTTAGATCAGAGTTCAGATTACAGTATTTCTCATGAGGATAAATCCTTGCCAAGAAGCTAGTTCTGTTCTTGAGGCACACTTGAAAATGTGAAAAAATGTATTAAAAATCTTTATTCGGAATGCATTCTTCCTCTGGGGTGAGCTGAAAAGACTTAGTTTGCTGAAATGAAATTTTATAAAACTATTATTTGTGTTTTATTTTTTACAGAGGAAATTCCGAACAGTTACATTTATTGAAAATATTGGCATGCAAACTCACTCTTTAACTCGTCCATCACACATTCAGCCCCTAATGTAGCACAATACTCCAATATAAACATTGATTTCCAGTTAAATCTCGATAACTTTATGTATCAAAATTGCAAACTAATACGATTAGTTTAATTAGCGATGGTGTTCACTTAGCAAATTTTGAGGTAATTGAATCAAAATTGATGTACTCGATTTTTGTAAGGAATATTGTAAAAACATCTACCCAAAGTTATCCTTAGTTTTATGTTAAATACAACTGATGAAACTATCATAGAAAGTTAGAAGAGCGAAGGGATTTTCAATTACGAAATAATTTCCTTTCGATCCCTCGACGTGTGTTTTTAAAGTTCAACAAACTCAAAGGGAAGAGATAAAAGCTTTAATTATATTCATAAGCAAAGTTGTGTTTGTCAAACTAAATAAGTGGATTTCATTTGAGCAGATACTTCTTCGGTACTGTGAGCAATTTGTTGGCTAACTCTTTAGTACACATTCAATTTATGTTACAATAGAAAGTTTGAGCATGTTTCGACTGTGTTGACGAAGAGAAGTTAGAATATTCAACATTATGGAATCAAGGAATAGCTAGAAGGTTACAGATACAAAGTTGAATAATTTAATTATAAGAAGCAATGAATGAGCTACAGCAATTAACAATATTCTATTAGGTTTTAGATTAACACATCGTGGGCGGGCTCATTTTCAGTTAATTTTCAAATGCTGTGTTATCTGAGACCTCGGTTGGTTGATTCTTTAAGCGCCTGGTAATGAAGGTACTGGCTTCAAGGCAGCTGTTTTAGCCTAAAGAGAATCCTTAAAGAACAGTTTAGAGCATAAAATTGGCTTTCAGGACCTCCATACGGTTAAGACTCCATTGTCTCTTCTGAATTGGTAGACCAAGAATGACTTTTAAACTGCTTGCATTCTCTGAATATTTGACATTATCCTCTGAGTCTGATCTATCTTAGAGCCATTTCACTTGTCCATAATTTCGTGTTAGTTGTTCAGTTAATTGTTTAGACCCTAGCCTTCACAAGGTGTTTTGAATGAAAATTGTTGAGAATGCTCTTAGGATATCCCTTTAAGGTGTAGGGCTGTCAGTGAGGGTTGTTTTGGGTATGCAAAGTTCAATTTCAATAAACTAGGATAATAATAATAATATTAATAATAATGATACTGAAGTTCAATTCCAATTAAACCCAGGTGTGGGATGAAAAATAGATTACGTCTCAAAAAAAAAAATAAGTCATGTAAGCGATACGCTCCTTAACGCACTGTTTTTGAAGGAAAATTAATATTAGTGGCAACCAGTTGAAATTCAACAGCCAGTCTCTATCTTTGTTTTGAGAGCTTTAAGTTCACAGGCTTGCAGTTTAGAATTGAATGAACAATTTTAAGACTCAAATATAGAGATTCCTAAGCATTTACAAGATTCTGCTATGGTACAACCAATACATTTTTATTACATGTGATAGGTTCTAGATCTCAACAATTGAAAACTAAAGCTGCGCAACAATTACTGTCGTACTGTAATTTATTTTCAACATGATTAAAAATGTCGAGAATTGTTCCTCAATAAATGGCTTCCTGTTACCAGTACATAGTAATGCACATTAACAATTCAGTGTCAAGGTGATATCGATGCCCAAATACAACAATAACGTAAAGAAAGATATTTTGGGGTAAATATTAATGCCAAAATAAATGCAAAGATGTTAATTATACTACGACACGATACCTTTAAGGTTCCCTTTAATCTATGTAATATTTGCTTAGAAACACTGATGGTTGAACCCGATTTAATGGAAGTGTGGTGCATCCTCTCACTCGTGGAAGTTTTGTCACTTTATTATTTGAACGCCATGCAATCGTTTAAAATAGATAAATTCTTCATTAAATCCTTTTCAGGAAATCTGTTTTACACCATCTTCAATAACAATTAAATTTTAGATTTATTCGGCATTGTATAGTAAAATGTCATGAGCTTCTGAAAAGCGTATAGAAATTAGAGCTTCAAAGTATATCTGCTTCCAAAATTCATGATCAAGATTATCTTGTGAATTCAAAAATCTTATGTGAAGTGGGGAGGAAGTTTCTTCTAGATCTTTATGTGGATCCAAGCCAATTACTGTCGATAAAAGTTTCAAACGCACTTTCAATGTTCGAGTGACTAGCTCTCAAAAGACGTAAATCAGAAAATTTTATTCGTTAGTGAAAGCCATCCGTCACTTTTTCTAAGACCAGTAAAAGAATAGTGATCAAGGTGGTGGACACAAGAGAAACGTCTGTTCACAGGAAAACCATAAGCTCGCTATACTCGTTCCAAGATGATTGAATAAGTTAAAATCACAGCATGAAACTAGAGTAAAAATTTATGAAAACAATTCCGTAGTAAATTAAAGAATGAACTGTAGCAATCATTGAGTAATTGCGTATCGGAAAACGTTTTGGTTTATGTGTGTTGACGCTCTCAGCGTTATGTAAAAAGGAGCACCACTTATTTCTTCATATTTCAAAGACATTGTTTCAATGCTAACATGTTTGTTCATATTTTGTAGAAAGCAATTTTCCCTTAGTGTGACAAAACGCAATTCGAATTGAGGCTGCCTAACAATATTAGGAGATGAAAGTCAGTGAGTGGATGAAAGAAAAATAACCGTCTGGTTCGAAACTTCGCGGCCAATCAGATTTTAAATTATTGAACTGTTCTACCTGAAGACATGTTTTTGAAAACGTTAACAACAATTCTGTGGCATCGCTGCAAGATTGGATAAAGAAAGCTTGACCAGGGTTGAAAGTAGAAGAATATAATATAATATTAAAAAGTAATTGGAAAATTTGAAGACCTTAGGAGGAAACCTGGTTAAAACGAAAAGTGTACACATTTGATAAGGTGTGAAAGTAAATTTGCTACATTTTCATATTTTTACTAAGTAATGCTTACATATGACGATGTTTGAACATTTCTACATCATGGGTAAGCTTTTTATTGTGCATTGATGCACACAGCACTCAGACGAAGAGAGAGAACGACATAATATCTAGAAGTTAAATTGATGTGTCGTAGTCTGTCCATGTTGTGAGTGGAAAAAGTGTTTTTGGTTATCTAGATAATAAATTATTTTTCCGTATAGTCTAGCCCTTTCAATGAGCATGACCTGAGAGCAAGGACTACTATAAACGTTCATAGTAGCCATGACCTGAGAGTTATTTACTAGTATTGTCACCTGCTGTTCCAGTGTACCTCAGAGACAGGCCATTTGTTTAGGTGGAAAGATTATCGGTGGACACTGGGTAACTGTGAGACCTGGTAACTGTGAGACCTGGTAATCGTGAAACCTGGTAACCGTGAGGCCTAGTAAGTGTGAGAACCATGAGACCTGGTAACTGTGAGACCTGGTAACCGTGAGATCTGGTAACTGTGAGACCTGGTAACCGTGAGATCTGGTAACTGTGAGACTTGGTAACCGTGAGACCTGGTAACCGTGAGACCTGGTAACTGTGAGACCTGGTAACTGTGAGACCTGGTAACCGTGAGACCTGGTAATCGTGAGACCTAGTAACCGTGAGATCTGGTAACCGTGAGACCTGGTAACCGCCGTGAGACCTAGTAACCGTGAGACCTGGTAACCGTGAGACCGGGTAACCGTGAGACTTTGCCTCCGATGATGCTGCAGCCAGCACTCAAGCGCCGGTCAGAACAAGGGTAGACTTTAACAGTACTACGTATTTGCAAACCTGTGTCCCTGCGCTGTACGTGTTGTTAAATTTATTATTATTGTGATCTCTCCTCGTCATAACCTGACACGATACGAACACCGACTTCGACGATCCAAGATATCAATTCAGATGCCTTGAGAGAAACTGAAATTGGATAACTGTTGAAATCGTGATCGTGAGAACTCAAAAAGCTGTATAATTTTCATGAACCTTTGGTATTCATTTCATGAATATATTTAAGGTATAAGAAGCATCTGTGTCGTGAACGACAATGAATTCTTTTCCATCAAAGAAATTTCTGAAATGTTTATTTTTGGGTATCTATTTTTTATCCTATAAGAAATTTGCTTGATTCACAGTATAGAGCTAATACATGCCATTGTGATAGCATGAGAACGAAGATATCAGGTGCGTACTAGGATGTAAGTCCCAGTGAAATCCTGAAGGAAATCCTAAAGGAAAGTATGAAAAAAAATATGTGCATTAGAAAAATTAACTCATATGATCACCACCTAACAATGCTCACATTTTTTCATCATCCTAATATATACATAGTCTCTTCTTTGTAGTTTGGGGGGACTTGCATGTACGTGGACGCGTAACTCACAGAGCATGCGCAGCAAACCCCTCTTGCTTCTCCTACAAACTTTCTACACGGCGGAGCCACACCTCACGCAGCGCTAACTGGTGGCAATTCTATAAGCAACTCCACCGAGACATGGAGTGAGCAGTCACATACTCTTGACAATATTTATCACCATTTATTATACGATGATTAATTAACATCATAGGATCGGCTGTTTACAACGCATCATGAGCTTATGTGTAGACGGACTTTGAATATTTATTTGAAGTGACGGGACTTCATTTTGCAAGAACATTTTGAATTTATTTCAAATTCAATGTTAGTATAGGCGAGGAATAAGCAACTTCTACCAAAAGACAGATAGATACGAAATCTATACAACCCAGTAAATCGATCAAATAAATACTACTGATTATTAATATGCGACATCAACATACTCTTTATAAATGTTATTAAATAGTGTATTTCAATACACCAGTTAACATTATTGTTACAATTTTGCGACTTACGATTGACTGTTTTGTCTGTTTTATATGGCTAATAAATAAATAAAAATTAACATAGCCACGTACAAGGTTAAGACGGAACGATATTTTTGGGCATTGTACGATACGCAATGGCATAATAAATAGATTAGTAAATTTCTTCTATGCGACTGCCAGAAACTGAAAAATTTAATTTTTCCCATATGAAAACATAAACGACCTCTTTTGTGTGGGTTCTAATATAAATAATAATGAACTACCTACAAAATTCTATTATTGTTATTATTATATACCTCGATTTGACTGCAGAATCACAAGTACTTTGAACCATCTGACAGTCATGAACGCGATTTAGAACTACAAGAGCGACCTTGTGCCTGGGTTTAATGAATAATTAAAGCATCGGGTTGTGGACCGTGCGTTTCATTAGACTGAAGTTTCATTTGCTGAGTGGAATGGCACGCTGATCTATAGTTTTATACTTAATAAGATCTAGATTCCTGGCAAAAGCTTGAATCTTAACTTTTGTATAATTTCTCAGCGTTCTCCGAAAATATATGTCCTCCATTTTTACTCCAGAGAAATGAAATAAATCTTACGAATTGGTGGCTGGTCTTCAAGACCGACAAGATGTTTGCGTCTAGCCTTCCATATGATTACAAATCCATTAACACATTAAGGCTTCAGTGAAGTAGCAAAGCTGTGAAAGTTTCTGGAAACTTCCAAGCAAATTTTCTGTAAAAAAAAGAAAAATTCTTCCATGTTTCCATGCCTTAATACACCGTTGCGACCACCATTGCGGTGACTGTTCAATAAAATCTTCAAGCCAGCCATAAAATGTGTTTGCATATCGTAAATGCTGGGCAGGAATCGTAAAGTTTGCCAGATATCGCACTGACTAGACCCATAAAGAGTAATCACGCTAAAGTGAGCGGATAAACGCGTTATACGGAGGTCTTCAAGCTAAAGGAATATAGATATATTTGAGAGTGTTAAAGAACCTCCATAAAAAGCTCTCGGGTGTGTTGGTGAAGTGCTTTTTACAGCGGGTGTATTCATTTGCGAGCTTCATAAAAGTCGTACACAGATCTGAAAAGAAATTTGTGTCTTTGTCTTTACTTCTGCAAGCGAAATTTTTTGCAAATTCGCTTGACTTAAACTGCAGATTGTACTAATTTTTGTGAAGTATGTCATTAACCCTAGAATGCTAGCCCTCCATTTCAAAAGCGTGGTAACTAGGGAGAAAATCACGCCAGGTTGCAGTTCTAGGGTTAAGTAAACTCTGATGAAAACGAGAACTAAATCTTTAGATTCTTAATATTGAGCTGCCACAAGTGAGACTGGTTGAAAATTCAATAGTTTCATTTCGTTTAATGGATTACGATGCGCTAGAAAAAGTAAAATTGCATCAAGCACATAGAATTTTTAATCTAAAATTTTTAATTTTTTTCAATGAGTACGCGTTGCTGTCGCGGTGATTCAATTCTTTCCAAGACGTTGTGATAGTTTTTCACTCTTATAATTATTTTTAGAAGATTTACCTGTCAGGACTTGGATTTTTTCTATGTCGTATGTTAGAAAAAGTATTTACACTTAAATCTGAAAGATTTTTCTAAACCATGAAGTATAAATGGCTTTGAGACGCTAACTCATGAACCTCAAATTTCTTTTCTAGAAAATAAAACTTCGACAGAAACCAGATCACGTACTGCAGTGACTCCATTTCTCGCAGAAGCAATTTTTTCATCTTAATTTCCATTGGATAAAATGAACAGCAAGCTCCTTATATCTGAAAATAATTACTAGTTGAAAGTGCCTGCACTCTTTTGTTGTATGTAAATTGATCTCGGAGAATTCAAAATGCAAAACAAAAAAAATTAACGTCATGAGTTTTCGACATATTCTTAAAGCAAAGTTTATTCACGTCTCTATTTTTACTTCTGAAAATGTCCTGCATTCGAGCGATTTAATTCATATGATATACTCAAATATGTGGAATATGTCATTAAGTAGATTTGGTCATATGGCATAGAGGACTGCGTAGTGTATGCAAAATAAAGGACACCAAAACATTATATTTAATTGTGATCGCACATCCATTCTGAACGTAATAAAATTCTCATACTAAAGCTTCAGCCAAGTACGTAAGAAACGTTTTTGTCCAACATTCTGTAAATAAGACAAGAGGACAATATGTAATCATTTGCATCAGTAGTCACTACGTTATCAGCCGTCACTAGCACATCAGTAGTCACTATGTGATCAGCCGTCACTAGCACATCAGTAGTCCCTATGTGATCAGCCGTCACTAGCTCATTAGTAGTACATATCTATCAGTATTCACGTTTTGTTCACTTATGTTTTTTAAACACAAAGGCAAATTTTTCCGTCGCTGTTGCTAGCGTGTGTCGCTGCCGCTGGTCAGCGATGCTGCGGTGGCTGGAGAAGTTGTAAGCTATGAGCTTTACTGTCACTTAAGCAACTGCGATTTCATTTAAAATACAAACCTGACTATTCCTGGTCATTTTAAAATTGTCTGATAAATAGTGAATTGAGTATTAAATGTAAATAAACAATTTCGTCCCTTCCCGTGGGGATAAAACGGGAATATTATTGGGAATTAAACTTTCGGTAGGGGATCGATTTTTACATTCCTAGACAAAAAGGATGGAATTGATGAATTCTCAATATATGACCAGAAACAGTGTTGTCATATATAAACATTAATCCGTAAATAACGAAATTTTGCCAGAGCAGAAACTGAAAAAGCCTTGCTTATTTTATTTTTATTTTCTGAGTTTCGAACAGAATGGCAGCAGGCTGACGCGGTCGACTGGTCTTTTGAAAGCCTTTAGAAACAAAAATTGAACTTCAGTGGCCATTTAACGGTTTGTTTCTTCTCAAAGGTAAGAATCATCGCTACGACAGACTTGAAACATTAAAGTGGGGATTTCTCAAAGCTTAGAATCATCGCTACAGCAGACTTGGAGCAATAATGTGTGTGTCTGAAGGTGAATTTTTTCTACCTATTTTTTACCTAAATAACTGTAAAGACGTAGCAAGTCTACCATACTGGTGAAGCTTTATGGATGGCAGAATTAGCCTCTTTGATCGGTCCGGCCTCTTTGAACGATAGACCAACCCAGTCAATTTGAGATGGTAGAACGATCATGAGTGTCAGAACAGACAGATCTTTTTGGCTCACCTGGGCGAATCGGCCAGTCTTCTAATTTCATTGGATTTATCAGGTGTGATCGAGCGTGTTGGGCGGACTTGTAAGAATTTTGGTAGTCTAAATTGTATAGTTGAAGGTCATTTCAATAGTGCTCCCATCATTTGTAAATGGTAGCAATAGTAATTTACAAGTCTAGCACGTTTTCGTAGACCTATGACTGGGTCCCCATCATTCTAAATTTAGTTTTATGTAGACATAAAATAAGAAATCACTCAGTCACTCATACCCGTCCGCCTGCATGAATGTAAGTCAAAAACAAAAGTTCTAAAAAAATGAAATGCATGAGCTAAAATGGACTATAGAACTGAACAGAATAACTGAAGCGCAGTAAAATTCGACTTTTAAGCTGTCGTCCAATAACCACTTTTGTCGAGGATGCCTAGTTTTTCCGGAGTTTAATTAGAATTCGACGCGCAGCCCACACTGGCCGACGATTAACGAAGGTTCGCGTCGTTTGTTGTAAACGACAGCCTATTCTGGCAGACAAAGTGTACTCAGTCTGCTATCGTTCGCGCCCACAGTCAAAAGAATACACTCTGAACTGAGTTCACGCCTGGCTGCAGCAGTGTGGCAGGCGCTGTAGCTCACAAATTTTCAAGTCCGACTTACAACTGAAGTTTGTTCAAGAGATCCAGAAGTCATGGTATTCAGGTGGAGGCATCTATCTGGTTTCAAGAAGTATTCATGATGAAGCTTCATGATTTAAATGTTCGTTAATGAATTTTCGTTTCTAAAGTTCGTCAATGGTGGTTAGGATTTCTTTCATACTGAATCTGATTTTGTTATGACTGTTAGTGTATCGCAAAATTATGTTTGTTGAAGAATCAACATGGTCGTTGAAGTTCTTCAAGATTATTTTCATAACTGTATTGTCATCTATTTAGAACGTGAAGCAAAACCTTTGCTGCACGTATTACATAGAAGAAAATACTATGACTTGCTAGCAAGGATAAATTATAATATTAAATATTTATTTTAAAATTGTTCAAAATAATGAATA
>VCRD01000277.1:235457-302337 GCA_006783055.1 Trinorchestia longiramus
TTGCTTGGAATTACAGCCATCAAGCAGGAGTCACTCACTGATCCCGAGTTGGGTTCTCAGTTACAGCTGAAGTCACTCGCTGATCCTGAGTTGGGTTCTCAGTTACAGCTGAAGTCACTCTCTGATCCCGAGTTGGGTTCTCAGTTACAGCTGAAGTCACTCGCTGATCCTGAGTTGGGTTCTCAGTTACAGCTGAAGTCACTCGCTGATCCTGAGTTGGGTTCTCAGTTACAGCTGAAGTCACTCTCTGATCCCGAGTTGGGTTCTCAGTTACAGCTGAAGTCACTCTCTGATCCCGAGTTGGGTTCTCAGTTAGAGCTGAAGTCACTCGCTGATCCTGAGTTGGGTTCTCAGTTACAGCTGAAGACATTCGATAACACAATTGAGATCTCAGAGCAGGAATCACTCACTGATTCAATACAGAGACTCAGGAACCACGTACCGACTGAGAATTAGGATCACATTTGATGCAGTAACCGCTCATTAACTCTTAGTTGGGAATCACAGTTAGAGGAGGAATCAATTAGTCAATCTAAATTTGGATCATCAGTAGATCAGGAACAATTCGTTAGTTGAATCGAAATTATAGTTGGAGTAGGAACCATTAGCAAACTTAGAAGTGGAATTACACTGAAATAAATTCATCACATGCAATTAGACTTGCAGGTTAAACAATTTCCTCTAACTGCCTCTCAGTTAGAGTAGCAGTAAGAACTGAAAGGATACTTCAGAATTGAAGCAACAGTAATTGCCGTTGCTACTTTCTCTGATTCGCTGTTAAAGTCAAATTTTCAGGACGATGGATGGTGGAATCGACATTTGGGTATCGTCTTTGGTCTGTTAATGAATTAATTATTTATGTAATCTGTATTTGTTCTTATATTAGCCTACTTAATAAAGCCTTAGTGATCTAGCTATCACCATTTCTACCTGCTAATACGCATGAATTTCTAAAACCATTGCCAGAATTAAATAAAAACGTTTTGGTTTCTTAGGAGTACATAAGAGTAGGGACATAAATTAGTTATTTTTTCATACCAGAGAAATTCACTGTAGTTTATATCGAGTTTACCTTAAATAAATAGACTCTTGACTGTTACATCAATTACATGCGGGTTTAATAAAAGATTATCATGGGTAAAAATTCAGCTTTTCCCAGAAACAAGTTAGAGGATTAATAATCTTTTTAAAATCTCACTCTGATGAGAGTTATGCAAAATGTTCAGTAAAGAAGGAAGTTTCCGGGAAAACTTTTTCATGATAAACGATCCATTTTCACAAACCAGGCCAACTTTGATGAAAAGTAATTAATTTTTATTACAAAATTAGCACCTACAAGGGGCCCTAATTGGGTTTCATAAGAAACGAGGGAGCAAAGTTGTCTGGTTTGTTACTATTTCTTTTGAGTCAAATTCGAGTTTTAACTCAAAAGTTCTTGTCACAATGAGGTAAAGCTGAAGAGTAATTATGCTTTCTTACTGATTTACATGTTTTATGGGGAATTTCTGTAGCCTGTTTATAAATAGTCAATTGCAGATGTTAATTCTCACAAAATTCCATTAGGACATTGAACATTGTCTTTGAACTCTAAAAATTTGGACTTCGGAAGCACGCTCTTTCAAAAATACAAATTTCCAAGCTTCATCCACTGGAGCCTGTCATGTGCGTCCTAGTTATAGTGATTCTCTGTTTTATTTCTGTTCATTCATAATATGTTTTCCAATTTTAGAATACTTATCTGAAAAAAGATCATTGCTCACGATATAGCTCTTAAATCATCAGATGATGTGCCATCGGATGATATTCATCACTTGAGGTCATACTCGTCTTATGGAGGAAAATTCATGAGCATTGTATGTACAGCTTGACATGGATCTAGGAAAATGTAATGCATTTCTTGTTCTGGATTTCATTACTCTTTGTGAAGCCTTTATACAGTATTTTTGTAGTAACTTTAGAGTTTTAAATATTTTCAATGAAGTTCTTATATGTGAAATTGAAAGTTCGTGTTTAAATACAATGGAATAGAATATTACAAAAGGAACGAGCCGAAGGGTAAATTCTCGGATTGCAACTCAAGTCCCATGCCGTGACCCACTTAATAGTATTAATTTTATTTTCCACAATACCGATGAACATGGAGAAAAAGTATTGTATACTTTAAAAACTGGATTTTAATGAACATCCGAAACATCACAAGTAATAAAATTCACACAATAGATGTATCAGATCATTTCATAAGCAATAGCGAAATTTTATGGAACTTTTCCAAACTGTTAAAGACGATGAACAGTTACATGAATCAAACAGAGCTTCCTTGGCCATTCTTCACCTGATACTGCAGAATTTTTAACAAGTGATGCCACAAGAAGCTTGTCATGAAACTCAAGTAGACGTTCTGTTCGGTCTCCATTCTTGTGACTCGAATTTTCACTCATAAGTTTACAAATCCTCTTTTACAAGTTTCCGAAATAGGCTGAGTGAATATTTCAAGTGGCTGCAGCGTCAGAATTTCCTTTTTTCAGATTCATAATTTACTAAGGGTCTCAAGCGCTTTGTTATATATTATACTTCCATGTTTAAAGGGCTACAAGGGATAAAAATTTAATAACATGATTCGTGCAGAAAAGGAATCTGTTTAAATGTGTTATACCACATAAAACTATTACTACACTATATACTAAACGGTAACGGTATATAGGGTAAAATAATGGTAAATCTTAAAAACCACTAAAATAGAACATTATTTATGGGATGACCTAATGTATTACCGCAGGGAAAATTGTTCGACGTGAAATGACGAGAGTCTTGAATGACTTTCACAAAAAATGAACTTGAAAACAGGGAATAACAATCATGTGTACCGTAACGAAATTTATTATAATACTATTTTTAAACGTGTATGAATGCTAAACTCTTAGCCATCAGCTAGCAAGATATAGGTTTGTGTCCTAAATGTGTTCTTGGTCCTAAGATATACTAAAAACCATTTGCTGTTTATTTAACGTACTAAAACTAGTTTAAATGTTCTTAAATATCACCTTCCAAAATTTATCAAAATTACGACCCCAAAATTCTGAGATGAAATACACAGATGAACTAATAACAAAATTCTTTATCCAAAACAAGCACTGCACGCAAATACTGAACTCCCTGAACTTTGACCAACTCTTTCTATGCCCAACTGACCTAGAAAACAACGCTAATAAACTTGTATTTGCTAAAAAAAAACTGAGGTATTTTGGTCAGTGTAGCGCTGCATGTCCCTGATTCATCAAGAAAATATGGAATGTCGGTCATGGGAAAGAAAATCACCGGCACGGATATTTGCAACTCTTTGAGGGTCAGAAAACAAAGCAGATATGACGTGCTACACGCAGGGATGACCTACGCTTGTGTTCGAGTCTGAATGGATGAACTGAACTTCAAAGTTCATATGCATAATTTCTTGCGACTGTTTATTTAATCAAAATAGGATTTACATTTATTTATGACGTTTCTCCAACTTTTTTCTAAATAATACATTCCATACTTACAATTTTTTATATCTTTTGCTGTGATAAACTGCCCGAATTTTTAAATACTTCTTTTTTATGAATGTGTTATTGCGTATTCATAGTTTAGAGTGTTCAAATAAATGATAATTAGTAGAAAGGACATCAGAAGTGTGGGGCGGTTGATGTGAAATTTCATAATTCAAGCTTTGTAACTTTTCAACCGTAGCTTGAGAAGAGTGAAGACGAGTTTTGTCGTGTACCAAAATTGAGCCACCTTGATTCGCTAGTTTTATTTCAAAATTTCATGAATACAATCACTTTTTTATCAGTGGGATGCTGGTGTTACTGTTTCACGTTAATGTAAAAAGAACAATGCAACTGACAACTGAAATAAAAACAAATGAAAATTACGACATTACCTGTGTGACAACTAAATATTTTGAGAGACGGAGACTGGCCATCTAATATTGAGTACGTGGTCCTTGCTTTCTCTACCAGTTTCGCGCTCAGGAGAATTTTGATAGCTGCTATAATATTTTTTCATGCTGGTTCTTGTAATGAAACGGATTCGTCTTTTGAATGCTACTTCATATTTGAAGTTAAATTGTTGGTTTCTGTCACAAAGATATTGGATCTCCTACTTGCTCTACTGCTGAGTTGAACTGCCTATGTTTTGGTGCACGCATCACCTTTGAAAAACCTCGATCTTTGTAACTGCTATGACAATTGTAGAGTCTGAGAGAAGCTCCTCAGACTCTATTTTTCAAATTTATGATTTTGTGCAATGTCTTGAATTCCTTGTAGTTTTGACATTTGTTTTTATGTTGCCTGAAAGTATCTATCCTTGGATCGAAGTTTTTAGGTCGCCTAGTGCAACCCTTGTTTGTGGTGTCAGGTTTATTACTTAGTTCATAACAATTTGATTTGTTTCTGTTTTGATTGATTTTTGGTTTCTTCCCGTAGCTAGCCGTCTTCCATCTGTATTATGTCATCTTTCTGAAATGTTGATATCACCTATTTGAAACGGCGTTTTTTCATGCTGCTCTAATATTATTTTAGTTGATTTTCATAAAGCCTTTTTACGGCCTTGTGTCTTCGCTTCTTTTTCTCGTAACAGCAGAGCTGTGCATTCTTCAAGGTTTTCACTGTCGCTAGTAAATTGCTGTAAAATGCTTCAGAGTCGTGTCTGCTACACCACTCTGATCCCCAGTACTCTGCTGCAGCGTAAATTTTGCACAGCGTGAAGTGTCGTTTGCAGAACGTGCGACCTCAACGCTTTGAAGGCCTACGGTACTTCAAGGGGCATACACGGACACAAATTTTGCGCGTTTCCTTATTCCTGATTTACTTTTCCCCTGTAAACCTCTAATAATGTAACGGTACGTGATCTGGTAATGCATTTGAAAACTGAATGCCGCTAAAAATGTTTTTCCTTATTTAATACACCTGAATGTTGTGATAAATGCTGCACATTTTCAACAAAAATGCTGGATTTTTAATACATTGTGCCACATTTTTTAATGTATCATTCAAGTGACATCGTAAATTTTACATAATCTATGCAGCGTATGATCAGTAGTGTCAGTAACAGCAAGGTTGTTGTTCAATATCCAAACATTGAAACGATCTATTTTAAATAAAATATTACATGTGACATGAACACCGTAATTAATGCTGCATCTCAAATAAGCTGTCCGAATGAGAGCTTATTTTCAGTAGCCTTGTACGCCCACATCTATCGTGGAAAAGCATGAATTGGTTTCAAAAACAAGGAAGGTTTTATCCCATTTAAATATTCAAACGAGGTAGGCATTATCGCATTGAAGCATTCACAAGAGGATGAGCTGAATGACGCTGGCTGATATCAGTAATACATGGACCACATATTTCACAGGTGCTCTTCTACATGATCACAAAAGATTGATATATATATATATATATATATATAGTTCATGTGAAACCAAGTATTAAATTAAGGTTCTTGTTATTCTCACAGGTCCATCTCACATATTATTCTAATTAGAAAATGTGTGAGTTTCGTTCAGGGCTTAATAGTCTTTGTTGATGTCAACATCATCCCTTAGGGGATAATTTTCTAGATTTCTGTATAGATTCGTATCATATCCCTTTAGATGTCATTACTGGATATTATAGATCTTGTCATTGAAGTTTACTGGGCCTTGCAATCAAGATTTACATAGACGTTTTCGTTTTTCTTCCAACGACATTTCATGTTTTCCAATGATGAAAGGGGTTCATTGTGTCCCAACCTCTGCATGTGTACTCGTGTTGCTCCTGCTCTTAATTCCAATGCGTGATAAATAGACCTTGTAATTGTAAATTCCTGATAAGCGTATAATTAACTTCAAGGTGTTGCAAATTTGACTAGGGGCTTGGCTATTGGCCTACATCGTTAAATAACATAATAATTACTGAATAATTATAAATGTATAATTTGTATTCAAATAATACTGTTGTGTATATGGCATTACTGTTTATTTAAACAATTTTTTATATGAAAGCGCAAAGAAAAATGAAAATTTGAACGTAAACATCCACACCCTGGAGTCATGACTACACATGCGTACTCTTGGGGAAACATGTCTAAGCTCAATGCCTTATTTTCAGTGCAAACTCCTTTCCCAAGCAATGGCCTCATAAAAATCTATTGGTTTAAATCAAACAACACAAGTGGCCCTGTAGCCCTCGACTAAAACCATGGAAAGATATTTCCATGCTCCGCTACGACGCTTATTTCGAAGATAAAAGCGGATCTCAATCTCGTCGGAATGTGACATGTTTTCTTTGAGATACTTTTTGGCAGCAACAACAGTAAAAAGTATTCTCAATGTATGAGTTTTTTCCGATTTTCTAAGATTTTCTCAGCTTTTTTCCCCTGCAGACTTTTAGGTTTTAAAGAGGCAAACCTAAAACATGACAGAGAATGGCTTTTCCTTTTCCTTTTAAGACGTTTATAAGTCTATACGTCAAATTGGGTTCCACTGTGAACGAGAAAATTTTTCGTTCGAGAAATTGATTTCGCCTGACCGCTCGCTCGCTCTGAATTTATGGATTGTTTTTGCTTTTGCGAGTGTTTTAGAGGTGATGGAGGGGCTGAAGTGTTTCTAGTTTGTAGAGGAAAGACCCAAATAACACACGATGGTCCTCTTAGTTCCTGAGTTTGTACCCATCTCCACTGCAGTCTTCCTCATGTTGCTCCCTGAGTTTCTCTCAACCCTTTGTTTGCGTTAATGGCTTTGGGATACTTTTTGATAGAGTAACAACATCGAGAACGACTTTCGCAAGTTCAATTTCCCGATATTTTTTTGTAGCATTGGACGCTGTTATTCTGGGGACATTTATAAGTTTAAACAGTTTTGCCTTTTTCATTGTATTCTGAAGAGGCAATTTAATTTTACCTTAAAAACTGGAGCTTGCATTGAAATTTCGAAACAAATTGTCTAATTCGTGGACAGAATTTGTTAAGCAGAGTGAATACTTTTTATGTATTGAATGACCATAACTGTAAGCTTGATTTGAATGAAAATTCGGTTTTAGATTTTGTCCAAGTATTTTTTAAATTTAGTAAAAGAACACGCAGTGTATTGAATGAAATGTTACCATTTAGAAAACGAGATATGATGCCCCTAACTTTATGGACATTTTTTATTTTAAATACTAAGCTAAATGCTGCATCAAATTTTCATTCGATTTCACATCGTATATATATCAAGAAAAGTAATAAATAAGAGACAAATGAAGTGGTGAGATGCACAGACATCAATGCCATATTTATTAATTAATGGCCTACTGTATAGTTGTTGAAATTATTAATTTTTTAAACGTTTAAATTACCTACTGTCAGGTTGTTTCAATTGTCTTTGTATAAATATTTGAATTTTCTCTTGTATAATTGTTTCAATTACCCTTGTGTAATTATTTTTGAAATGAGAAAAGTAACATTTTGTTCCAAAGTATTACCTCTGTAATAAGAGATTTTGTTGCTATTCAGTCGCAGGATAAAGTCATGGCTTCAATAAATGTATTTTGTGCCAATATATAGGTTCCCTAAAATTTTTTTTAAAGTTTTCCTGATGCATCCAGCTATAAAGTCTTTTGTACAGGGTGACCCACAAAAAAAAATTAACCGGAATTTACAATCATTTATTAACATCTAAAATACCAATCTGAAATAGGAAATTGATTTATATATAATCAGAGGAGGTTGGTACATGTATGAAATAAGAAACAGAACATCTATCTTGTGCGTGCAATTGTAATCTACATATATAATCGTCTATGTATCTCCATCTCTCTCTCTCACTCTCTCTCTGTATCTGCGTGTGTCCGTCCCATTACTTCCTATCTATTACTAAAGAAAAATTATTGAATTGCAATAAGAACGGGTATGCATGTAGTATAAGCATTGTATTGTGGATACTAAATGCCCCGATCACTATAAAACACTGTTTTTTCCGTTCTAAGTTTTTTCTCTAACACGGTCGTGTTATCGCTAGATAAGATATAGAATGAAAGTTTTGTATATATTCATGAAAAATATTCAGATTCTGATAGTCAAACGGAAAAAAATGAAAAATGTATTTATATCATAGATCCTTAATTTTGTTACTTTTAAATCAAGGAATTTCAACGGGTACTATCCGGGCCATGGTATCGGTCGATAAGATACAGAATGGAAGTTCCGTATATATTAATGAAAAGTATTCATTTAGAATACAACAATTTGTCGTAAATCTTCAATGCATCTATCTATATAATAATTTTAAATCTAAATCGTGGAATTTTTACGGGAATTGGCTAGTCTATAATAATTCAGCGGTGACAGTGAAAACAATACATTTATTTAAAAATAAATAAATACACGACGGTTTTTATCATATAATCTAATACTAAGAATGACCGTCGTGTGTATATATGTTTATTTATATACTTATTTATACGTTTCGTGTCACGCTCAAAATTAGAGAGATCTAGAGCCTTATTACTCGAGTCCGTATCGTGGATACCGAGTTTGGCGGGGTATTGCATATTACAATATACATACACAAGCTCGCAGTTGCTTTCAGTAATGCTGAATTTCTGTATCTAGGATATGACACGAATGGCTATAACTACTTCTATTACGCCTCAAAAATACTGTATTCTAAGTGTTTCCTAGTGTACCCGTGCCATCAAAAATGATAGCAAATACTGTTGGAAAGATGTTAAATAAAATTACATACAAGAACGCAGTGCATACTGCACTTGCATACTGATCCCGCCTCTGTTGCGTTACAACAGCTTGTTGTTCTTGAGATAATCTTTCTCTCGCTCTTCTCTTTCCTTCTAATCTAATCTTTTCCTTCTTCTAATTTTCCCTCTAATATCACCAGCTTGGTCAACTGGTGAGCGAATCTGCTTGCGAGCGGAAAGACCCGGGTTCGAATCCCGCTGCCGACATGGTTGACGCGGCTAGAAATACGGCATGGGGCTTGGGTAAACAACCGAATAATTATCGAAGTAATTATCCGACCCAAGAATGGGCCCGAAGGTTCGTTCCTATAGCCTCATTCTATTCTATTCTATTTGATTTCAGTTATACCGGATTATCGTTTTGTAAACGGCAGGTCTTTTCGTTCGCCTCTCGTAAGCCCCACTTTATTTTTAGAGTGCTATTTTTACCGTAAGACTCTTGACTGCATTGACTAGTCTTTTGTAGGCAGAACTTTGGCTTCCGAAGTAAGAAAAATCCGCCTTGATCTTTCTCCGGTCGCTCGCAAAACAACCGCTGTTTTTCGTTGGCCAGCTGTGCTCCCTGGATTCTGGGCGTCGTTGAAACAGACATTGTAGAGATTCTTAATTCCAATCAAAGTGAATATCAGAGCAAGTATATTCAGTAAACTTTCTTACGCGACGGTGAAATACTCATTTTCCGTGTAATTAAGCAGGATTTTATTCAATGAGGCAGACTGTAGTCGAATTATAAGCTTGGTATCATCAGGCATTATATGAGATGCATAATCAGGAATTTAGAAATTGAAGATCACAGTGGATACTGAATTACGAATGGTATTGTTAAGTATCTTAATTATGTATTTTTTAGTGTTAAGTATTCTAATTATGTGGAGTATTGTTAACTATTGTATTTATGTTTTTATTGTAAAGTATCCTAATTAAGAGTGGTATGATTGAGTATCCTAATTAAGTATGATATTGTTAAGTACCTTCGTGCAGTGACTCGCGCAATGATTCGTTCTGAAGATGAATACTGAAATTAAACTTGATCAAAGTCTATTTCCGATTAATAAACGGGAAGTATTGCACAGCGTACAAATCATTGTAGTTAATTTTATTTTCAATGACCAACGAGGAGCCAAGCAATAAGAGTCAACAAAATTCATTGCGTCTAAAGACCAACATTTATGCAGAGCAGCACCAACGGAATCAGACACGCAGTTCGTGTTTAGCAATTGATTTTTTTATAGTTTTTATCATATTCGTTACATTTCAATAAAATGATAGCACCAACTTCTAATTTTCCCGATTACAAATTAGTTTTACGACCAGGAATTTGGCTTGACAACCTTAGTTTACAGCTGCGCTCTGTATTTTACACTGCAAAAAATACAAGATCATGAACCATTCATTCGTTGTAGAGAAAGGGTATTCAATCTACTAAGTTTTTACATACATCAGCACCCTATTCATTTTATTTAAGCCTGAAATGTTCTTCATAAAGTGAGGCCTTCCGTAGAAAGAACAAGGAATCATACAGGTATGTTATTCAGAAGCTGTAAGCTATCAGCATCCAGCTCGCTGAGCCACAACTTTCAGTCTCTTGATCTCGACGAGTGAGAGTTGTCATGACGAGCTCATACTCGGGGCCTGTGTTTCGTCGCTTTCCTACTTCCTAAAATGGGACAGAGCTCTCATACTTATGAATGACCATCTATTTTCTAATCCCTTCATAAATTCAAGCCCTTATCGTCTCTTCAGCAGGAACGGCTTCGAAATTTCCTCGCGTATCTACCGCAGGAGAATTTTTCTGTCAAAATGGCTTACCCCACTTGCATGGTAAAAGAAATTATTTAATTCTATTTTGGTTTGAACTTAACTTGTTAAGAAATGGATACAGTTTTAGGGAAATACAGGAATGATATATGCAGAATTTGCAGAACTACTCTATTGCTTATTATGTTTTCAAGTAGATACCTCATGAGATCTAAGCAACTGATAGTGTGCATTTTATTATTGGTAGGAATGAAAGTTATCTGGTCGCCTCGAAAGGTTTTCTATGCAAAATCCTCTGCCCAATACATCAGGAAAATTGATCTATGCTCAAGGATGTAAACTGCTAAAGCCAAAGCGTCATTTATTGACAACTCTGTATATTCGAAGTGACTAATCTTCAGTTACTTAACGAAGCTAATTCACTATTAGTTTTCAAACTAATGTTCTAGAAAAGGTAAGATTTTGCCAGGAGTGCTTTAGGTTTGCCTAACCTTATACCATTGAAAAGTTTAATTACTAGACTGTATGAAATTAATGAAGTATTTCCATCAGGTCCCGTCGATGGCTGGGTCCTTTCAGATCGTATTGCTCTAGAACCTCCCGGATAAAGTAAAACTTTGTTTGCTGTGTCTCATGAGATATTTCTGTCCCAATATAATCTTATTACGTCTTTTCTTACGCATGATTAAGTGAGGCTAGTTTGATTTGAATGTTTTGTTTTGAAATAAGGTTACAAATTGTTAATTTTGTGATAAAATAAGGTACATGTTTCTTGAAAACCTAGCATAAATTTAGTCGAAACTCTCTCAGTTTAAAAGTTCATCGACCCAATTGAATTTTTTGGAGTTATCAGAGTAATAAAAGGCTTTATGAAGCACTCATTTAAGCTGCAGCTTAATATCGGTGAAACGTCGCTGTCGTGTCTGTTCTTTGATCCGTCAGTATCCTTCCGATGGTTCACGCATGCAGTATATTCCTTACCAAATTAAAGGCTAAAGTGAAATTTTATTTCTCATCGCTTGCTGCAATGCATAAGTTATTCTATTCGCTAAACTATCGTACACAGAGTGATGGGCGGTACAAAACAAGAAAACTTCACTATTAATTTATGAACAATTTTCCAATTGTTTTCTTTAATCTTCGTACAATCGATGGTAACATTCAACAGAGTTGTTTCACTACAGCAGCAGTACACAACCACGATGGTACGACAGAGTTCAGTGCACTCATGCGTTTCCATTGACTGGGGTGGGGGAAGGGGCAAAATCCTCCAAAACTCCAAAACTCCAAAACTCCAGTTCGCCAACGTGTCGTCCCAGTTTAATGGATTGATATAGGCTATTTCCATGCAGCCAGTTTCCATCAGTTTCTCGTTACGACATTCTTTTATCTATTTTAAGGCCAGCAAAAAATAGTTCGTCCGCTTAAGCTTCCTACCATTAATTTTATGCCGTGTTCGTTTTTATGTCTGCATAGTAAGCGTACATGTGTGTACCTACTATATGTATGTATAATTATACGCATTCGAAGTATAGTTCTGTACGAGTATAAAATTTTTGTCCCTGATCAAGTGACTTCCAGAAAACTGTGCCTAATGTCTAGCTTTCGCTAATGACGAATGAATTTATGTATCCATCGTCTCAAACTTACTACTATTGCCACTGGTGGAGAAATTATGTCACAAAAATCGTAAGAACTATGAACTTTTCGAAATTTGTTCAAGCCAAATGTATTTAAGAGACGTTTTACCGACAGACATAACATTTGTTTTTGCTGACACGAAGGTTGGGAGACTTGTTTACTGATATTTAAGCTGTCAAGCTCTCTTACCAAAGTAGGTATGTTTTACAATTTTAAATTTCCGTGTAAACACAAATAATCTAAATACTTACTTTTCACAACGACGTCCCTAAAAATTATGTTACTGGTCATAGCCGTACGCAAATATTCATTTTTATTACAATATTTTAACAGTTACTTGTTACACATGACAGTTATTGCCATCATTCATACTCATAATAATATATCACAATCACTATCTTACTTGAAGCTTATTGTTATACTGCAGTCTTATTGTCATGCACTCTCAGTTTTTATACTCTTTTAACTGACATATTCCTACTCTTATTGTGTGGTTACTTCATGCATTCGCAGTTATTGTGACACTTTCAGTCTGCAACAGCTCTCCTTTGACAGATATTAGCTATAAAACTTTTTTCAATTACAGACATTCACTTACATACCGTGTATTACTTTCACAACGACTTTTGGCCTCTGAAAGCAATCATCTCTCCTACGTATTCAAAAAGAAGAAGATTAAGAAGATCTTAACCTTGTTCCTGGTATGCCGTCTTAGTGTTCCTATAAAGACTGGATTTCAGCCCGTAACTCAGAAGCGTATTTTTGTAACCTCGTTATGGTCCATAGAGGGAAAGAAGCCCAAAGAACAGACGCTTCAATTGCCAGTGATTTACTCGTTAGATTTTATTGGAAGTATTTTATAGGTCTCGTGAACGACCACGTACAGTCTCAAGCGATTTATATGCCAGTTTGACGATGCGAAAGGGACGACTCATGAGAGGATAACGTGCAAGAATGACTTTCAGAATAGAATAGAATAAGGCAATAGAAACGAGCCGTTTGGCCCATTCTCTGCCCATTATTTCAGGAGACAAGTTTTCGGCTACCAATTTAGAATATTGTTTCAACACTATTTCTTCATTGAAATTTAAATAACATTAATCTTTATCTATCAATCAATTAACAATCACTATTTATTATACTATACGACAATAAGAGCGTCAACATAGCGTATGTCTACGCAGGCTGTGTTCGCAATTAAGATCGATGAAATCGCTTACATGATTGCCTTGCTTTCAAGTATAAGTGAATCCACGCGCAGTGATGAATGAAGTTAGATTTACCGTCTTACACATCAGTCAGCTGGTGTATACTACCGAAAGCTAGGTTAATTTTTCTGCCAATGCTAGAAATCTGGAACGGAACCAGTAACTAACAATTATAATTCTATGATAACAAGGCAATTCCCTGTACGTAATTATCGACGCTATGTACATTTTCTCATCCATGTACAGTATTTGATAACATTAATTGACCAAAGAGTTTCCCCATATCATTGAATAAGTTTTCAATATGGGAGCAATGTTGTTCTGCAAGTTCTGCAACGATCTAACTGAAATTTTGCACAACAGTTGTTCAATTGCACTTGGGTCTCTTGAACTAAAACTCAACATTGTGACTTGAGCGGCTGGGTCTAGGCGCTCACAATGATTTACCCTTGTCACATCGTAGTAGCAATTATTTTCTTTAACAACCTGACTCTTCAAGCCAAAAAGGGCGAAGTGTGCAGCAATAAGAGTTGGTGAAATGGATTAGATAAATTCACGATTCTTTTAGCATGTTAAAAAAACAGAGAGTGAAGAATGCTTATTAGTTCCGACTTCCAGCGAAAAGTTTACCCTCCAAAAGGTAAGTATGCAATAGAGAGGAAATATGTTTATTTTACAGCAGTGATTCAAAAAAAGAATAATAATTAAAAGGATACATGGTCTCCGAAGTTTGAAGTGTTTTTGGAAGTGCTAGTACTATGTCTTTGCTGGCCAGCAGTTCCCAGAACATTGAGCTCAATGTGAAGGAACTGTTACTTAGAGAAAATAAATGTATTATTTTGCATTTTATAAACTAAGTTACTCAGTTCCTGTCGTTATATTTTGATGGCATAATAAATTGAACGACGAAGATCAAAGAAAATTCTAGTTAAGAAAAAAGCTTATAGACATGGAAAAATGAAATAACGACAGATTACTTCCTTCTCAATCGTAGCAGCAGAGTGAGTTGATGTCGAGTGTTCTTATTTAAAATAGATTGGATGATCTCCTCGTGTTGACAAGAAAACTAGGAAAGTTTCTCACCGGAAAATGAGTCAGCCATGGAAATATGCAAGCTACCAAATCAAAGTCCATTTCTAACAAACTCGCTGCTGGGCTTTGTGAATATTCTGTTTTCTAACTTTTGCATGCACTTAGTATCATTATTCGAGCCGGAATTTGCATCTGTTTCAATACACTTTATGAAAGACTTGCGAGTCTTTGGTTGAAGCTTCAGAAGATAGCGGGTAAATTTTTGTAAGGGACATTAGTAATATCACGGAGTCTTACGTTAAATGATCGCTTTTTAACTTGGTTATTCTAAATACATTTAAAGAAATTAAACCACTTCGTTCATCTGATCCTCCAGCTTAGAGGTCCTAACTTTATCGTCTCATGAACCACCTGTGGATGTCAGAGGTCTCCACAAATCCCCACTTTTTCAGATATAATTAAAACCCAAATTATACTTTAACACTCATATTAGTGCTTCGTAAAATATCAAGTCTATAGTATAATATTGTAATGATGATAAAGAGGAACAAATTAAATCATTTCGAAACTTCAACCCAAGAAACAAAGGTCGCAGATTATGGTGCATTGTAGGGGCTACTTTTTTTAACGATGATGCAATAAATATTTTTTCATGAAAGATAATTTTTAGTCGTATTTATTTATTTGACTCAAAAATTTTAGATCATAAATTGTATTAAGCACTGGTCACTCATCACTAACGATGTTGACGAATGCTTCTCTTTTTTAATCGTGATTCTCTTTGTGTTTGATACTTGAGCTGTCTCACAGACGGCACACTCACGTCTGTGCCGTCTGACTTCAACGTCTGTCCTCAGCTTCGTTCTCACGAACACCACCGGTTACATATTGTGAAGAGTAGTTATACATATTAAAGCTCGTCCAAAATAGATAAATTTTATGAATGAGTTCACTATAATCTGAAATAATGAATATTTGTCTCTGTAATTAATTTTACTCTCACTCATGCTTTGGTTTTCTTACCTACTAACGGTTGATATCTCACAAATAATATTTATTTTAACATTTACAACTTTTATGTTGCGATTTTTGAATACAAATGAACTTCAAAGCTTTATATGTCAGACACTAGCAAATTTTTTAAATCACAAGTGTCTGACATATAACACTTTTAAGTTCTAAATGGAAACGAAAAGAATCCAGGAGTTAATTAGGTCAAAGAGAGAATTAAAAGTATTATAAATTACATTATTATTTTGAAGGCACAGTTGAATTTTTCGTTCCCAATTTTGCTGACCGAGACTCTATGCGGAATTTTTCCATTCTTTTGGCTTGCTCGCAGTCTAAAACTGAGCTCGTTATCACCCTGTGGAGGAAGATTTGGGGGGAAGGAGGTCAGAAAGAGGGCAGAGGAAAGCCGGTAGGGGTAGAAAAAGGGCGAAAGGAGGGTGGAAGGAAGGTGGAAAGAGGGTGGAAGGAAGGTGAAAGGATAACGGGAGGAGGATAGGATGGTTTATCTCGGGAGTCCAGAAGACGCTGAAGTTGTGCCTGCTGAAAACTGTCAACTGTTAACATGAGGCAGACAGACAGAGCCAGAGAACAGACAACACAGTGAACGTAACTTGAGCCTTGATGCTACTTTATCAGTTGGCACACAAGCTCTAGAATACTTCACGAACATTATAATATTACTTAACAACTAGAAAACGAATGAATATTTAGAGTTATATTAAAGTGTGTGCCCTTGGGTACCGACCCAAGAATGGGCCAAAAGGATCGTTCCCATTGCCTTATTTTATTCTATTCTATTCTATCTTATTTCACTCTGCTAGAAATATATTTGATTATTAATTATATTTAATGAGTTAGTACACAAGCTCTAGAATACTTAACGAACATTATAGTATTATTTAACAACTAGAAAACGAATGAATATTTAGAGTTATAGTGAAGCGTGTACCATATGTTATTTCACTCAATTAGAACTATATTCGAGTCTAAATGATATTTA
Organism: Trinorchestia longiramus; assembly: GCA_006783055.1. Taxonomy (NCBI): domain Eukaryota; kingdom Metazoa; phylum Arthropoda; class Malacostraca; order Amphipoda; family Talitridae; genus Trinorchestia; species Trinorchestia longiramus. The sequence continues at coordinate 251,858 of VCRD01000277.1, forward strand.
ATGAGTTAGTACACAAACTCTAAAATACTCAACGATCATTATTTTACACTTTTATTGCTGATCATTATACAACGAATGACAATTCGTTGTTTTATTAAAGTAGGTGTCCTGTTATGCTTATGTACGTTCATATCCTTTAAGGAGACCTGAAGAAGGCAGAAAGGTATTTCTACGATTGAAAAATGAAAGAAATCAAAACAGAAGAAATCGGTGAGGTCTCACCATCTGCTGGCGAGGGTGAATGGGTTAGCAAAATTGGTTGATGAGAGCATTTTTTTTTTGACGTCAACAGGATTAAATTCACTCAACCTTCAGGCATTGTAATTTTTTTAGCTGTTTTCTCTTTTTTCAACCATCGTCATCTCCAATTATTCTTTCAACGAAGCTTACAAAATTATTTTAATTACAAGTTTTTTTCCGAAAAACATTCATTATTTCTCAGTTATTCTCCCTTCTTCACAATCGCTACCCCTGAAATGAAATTCAGATGCATAATAAGCTGTACATTTTGCCTTAAGTAATAAAACCATACACAATTATTCCAAGAGTTGAGCTGACAGACACTTAGTCTTTTAGCAGTCAGTACCTTCTGGTTAAAATTAATGGCTAAAATTCTGTGTATGTGATTTCTGCCACTCAAAATGAAGGATCAGTAAGTCGGGAAACTAGTAAAGCATTCCGTATTCACAAAATCTATTTCAAATTTTAACACCATCTCATCCGCATTTAATGAAATCCCATCCTAATATTTATTATTAAAAAACCACTTAGTCAGTAATCCAGCATGGACCTTGCAAATACCATTTTCAGATGCTAAATTCGTTTTGCTCATGCATGGACACGAGTTCTTCAAACGGCAAGTTTTCACTGCAGCACTTCTGCCCAGGACTTCTAAGCTATTCCATGAACTCCAGGAAATCGTGTGAAATTCTTGCCAAAGTAACATGGTGCGCTGGTCGATGAATTCTTTCCAATAAATTTCTCCTGGAAATTGAGGTCAAAAATCAAATAGCTGCGTTAGGGTCCGCCGAAGGCAGAGTGGCGTTTGCTCACATTGCAGGTCCAGTTTCTGGGAAGATCGCTTACTGCTGTGTTTGTGACGATATTTTCTAACACTGAATTCTTTAGGAGAAATTCTCACGTAAACTGTTCAACAGGAAATTTATAATTGACGTTCTAATATCTGAATACGTGGGTAGGAAGAGTAGTAATACAGTTACTGGTATTTTGTCAGTCTTTTGTTAGAGAACCCTTACGGACCACAAGTTGCCTTTCTTTACATGGATATTTGAGTCTCAAAATGAACTGTTGCGGCTGGCTTTTTAATTTCTTATGTTCATGGTAACAATTGGTAATTCATGCACTTTTATTCATATTGAATTCAACACAAACATTTTCACTCAGTTAGTTTCTATCAATTTGCATTTTGCTGTCCACCTTTTGTAATAACTTATTTAAAAAAGAGCATAGCTCTCTAAAAGGATAATCTAGAACGACAAACTTTATTTTTGAGGTGAAGCCATCAAGTCTTGCATTAGCATATTAGGATGCAATTCATATTCTAGGATTAACGATTCTAAAGATATAATTTGCATTCCAGTATTTTAGGAAATGAGAATAAGTTTCTGAGGCTGGTATTCGAGCTTACCACTGGATAATTCACATACGATAATTTTGGGATACCAGGATACAATTCACATTCCAGGATATTAGAAAACCAGGACACAATTCACATTGTGTGATTTCAGGATACCAGGATATAATTAATTAATAACTTTTTATTCCAATATTTACATAAATGTGACGAAAATAACTTCAACAAGCAAATTTGCACATGTATACAGTAATCCTTATGTATTGTGTTCATTAGATAACTCATTTTACCTCGCAATTCTACCAGAATCTTCAATTTCGCTACTCCCATGTTGTCCCACTCCCAAACAGACCTGGCACCGACAGTCCTGACGACCAATAACTGTTGTAATTCCAAGAACCTTATTGTGATTTACGATTTTAATGTTCGTTATTCGTACACGCAGGCAAGATTGTGCCGTTCGTGGAGTGGTGCGTGAGTCATGCATCTGTGCTCACGATTTTAGTCATCGGCCTGGAGCGTTACTACGCCATCTGCAAGCCCTTGACTGCCTCCTACACCTGTACTAAGATGCGTGCCTGTTCCTGCATCATCACCATCTGGGTCACCACCCTCATCGTCTCCAGGTGAGAACATATCATTATCACAAGATGCGTGCCTGTTCCTGCATCATCACCATCTGGGTCACCACCCTCATCGTCTCTAGTAGATACATCATTTCTGATACGTTATTTTGTATCACGAGCAAAACTGAGCTCACTGTTTTGGTTTTTTGAGTTCACTTAACTAATTAATAAACTCACTTTTTAAAACCCACTTTACTATTACTAAGTCCAATTTTTTAAGTTCACTGTTCTATTACTAAGCTCACTATTTTGAGCCCAGTTGAAGATTGCCCAAAATAAAGCACAGAAACGGGGCAGAAAAGGAAAGAAATCAAAACATGATATTTCTTCACAATTGCTTTGCCTTCATCATATCTGTGCATTTCCGTGCTTCAACTGACCTCTAGAAAAATATGAACACATATTATACTTAAATTTGTTCGTTCAATCACATTTTAACAATGCCTTGTTTTGACGTCGCTTGAATTTGTAGGATTTTTTACTTCACGATCTCTAGCTATGAGTATGTACTTTGTTTCGAGCAGGAGAATTTAATTCATTAGCACTTTTATCTTCTGATCCATGCTACATTTCAGGTCGTTAGCACAAAGGTAGTATGATATGTAATACTAACTAGTCTTTCATAAGTAAATAAAGAAAGACATGGTCACTGAGGAGCCATGCATATGTTTGCAAAATAATTCAGAGTTCCTTTTGACTTAGTTTTACTTTTCTGTCATTTTTTCTCTCTGTGTTTATATTTCAAGTGTGCCGTATATGATTTCACCAAAATGACATGGCCTCTTCTTATTCAAATTTCGCTTCATTGTACTTAGAAATATCACATTGACTTACCAGTCCAGCATAAGTTTGTGTTAACTCCAGAGGACGTGACGTGACCTGGAGTCGTCGAACACTCAGCACGTGTGCAATTTGTAGCAGTCACACAGCCCTTATTCTCTTGGCCACACGTACATTACGGGTCGCAAATGATGCCTCTCGCAACGTCCGCGTGCCCTGATGCCGACAGAAAATTTGTTAAGGTCACAGAGTTTGTTACGTTAAAATCAGAAAATCCAAGTGTAAAGCTAAAAGTTAAACAAAGTTTGAGTTTTTTACTTGCTTTGTTACCAGAAGCTTTTATGAGCCATGTAGAGGCATGAAATGTATGCCATGGAAGTAACGGTATTGTACCCCAAAATACGGGAACAATCATACTATAAAGGACAGTAGCGAAGAGTTGTGTTGAAATTTTATCATAAAAAAGGTCGAGATATAAGCATTTATCACTGTCTTCAGTATCAGAAGAACGTGTATGAACGATTATGAGTGCCCTATTAAATTGTCAAAACAATTCAGGAAATAATTCAAGCCGTTGGTTTAACGTATTTAATATCAGTAGTTTTCCAAGGGAGCGTTTTAGACCCGCTCCTCTTCATCATCTACGTCAACGATTGTGACGTTGGAATCATCAGCAAAATTAACAAATTTGTCGGCGACACGAAACTCTGTCACAAAGCGTTACAGAAAGAGGAAGATTAACCATCCAATCAGACTTCAATGAAAGTTTTCCTTCATCGTCCACTACAATGGGCAGGGACATGGCAAATGAGCTTCAACGTTGATAAATGTTCAGTAATTCAGGTTCGTGCTAATAACAGGTATTTCTAACATACGATGAATAGCACACATGTTTAAGCAGTACAAAAACAAAAAATTTAGTATTTTTATAACTGAGAATGACAAGTATCACAAACAAGTATAAAAACGCTAGAAATGCGTACAGAGTCTTTGGTTTCATTGCAAGAAACTTTGAATGCAAGTCAAAGCACTTAAAGTGCAGCTCCATAAAGAAATAGTGCGGCCACAACAAAATGGAGAGAAATGCGCATAGAGAAACGAAGATGATTTCCTGAACTCTGCAATCTTAGCTACGAAAGGTGTCTTCTGCAGCTTGAGATCATCTCTCCAGAACAAAGAAGATTGCTGGAATAACTCACAGAGACGTATAAATATCTTTACGGATTTAACGATGTTACCTTGGAAGGACTTTTTGACTGAGACGATAACGTACGAAAAGAAATAATGACCAAAAACTAATAGATAAAATTTCAAGACATCCTAGGCTCTAAATTTGTTTCCAGCCAACATTATCTGAATCTAAAACCAGCTGTCCTAAAATAACGTTTCTGTTGGCACTGTAAACACATTAAAAAATCGTCTTGATAAATATTGGACAAGAAGTTTCCTAGCATTATTTACTGAGTCAGTGTATGACAAGAACTCCGGTATAATTTTAGACGGTCTGGGACTTGGGTAGTAACCCAAAATTGAACCAAATGACTCATTCTTTTTGCTTTATTCTATTATACACACTGAATTAAGTGAAATTAATCGAAATCGTCCAAACTTGCAGTGTTCAAAAATTTAGTTTTCCCATACGTTTACGCTTCAAATCCTTTGTTTAGGAGAAGAACGATATGATATACCCACTTTGTATTGCCTTTTTTTCACACAAACTTCATCCAAAGCATTGCGTAATAAGAACACATTGAAAATGCAAATGGACTCTCAAGTGTCTCTTTCGTTGGGATGCCAGTGCAAACATTATGCATTTAGGACATAAATTCTCTTAAGTGCCCATCATTTCTACATTCGGAAATTTATTTATAACAATTCATTCAGCATTTGCTCAACTTTTATTCATTCTCACATGCAGTAAGGTAAATTGACGTCACAGTGTCTGTTTTATTTTATCTACATCTAGTACATGATCAAGTTTCGATCCCAGTTTTTTCTATTCGAATGAATCTGAACGAATCTAATTGGCTAAACTATCAATTTTCATTTTAATTTGACTCAACTTTAAACAAAGCAACAAATCTGGTGTCGCTTTCCTTTGCTTATTTATAGATTCTATTGCTTTTGATGTACATGAGCAGCTCAAAGGAGCCGTATTTTTTCGAACAATCTAATAAACTGTTAACAATATAAGTGAGAATTATAAACCCAAAATTGAATTTTTCCTCAAAATACTGCGAAATTTTTTGTTCGTTACACACCTGATATAAAAGTAATTTTAAATAATGTTGATCCTTGTTAAAAGTATCAACACTGCTTCTGTTTCAATAAATTTTGCAACAAATTATCTTCGTGCTCTATGCAAAATATTGTGCATAATACAGTACTTGTGTATAGTACAGTAAGTAACAGTAAGTAACAGTCAAAGACAAGGAAGAAAAGGGTTGAAAGAAATCACAAAAAGACACGATCATACACATAGTGAGAAGACAGCACAAAAAACATTAAATCAAATACAGTAGAACATTCAAACTATTTTACTGTTTTGACTTCAAAGAGAATCTATTGTTGGGCTGCGAAATATCCTCACATGCTCAAAGGGAACAGTGTAGAAAAAGCATTTAGGAAGTCAAATCACTTATTCGTGTTGAATCAACGTTCAATATTTACTTAAAATAAGCGAACGATGAGCACGAGGGAAAAGTTATTCAGATGCATTGATTGGAAATTATTTACATAGAATATATGATACATCACTGCTCCTAACGGTTTGTGCTCGAGCGTTAAGTATGTTATTGTGAGCCTGTGAGTTAACATTATTTTTATTTCACCTGAAGCATCGCCAATAATCTTATATTCTTAACATTAATAATTGGAAGTCCAATATACACATGTTGTACCTTATCCTTGATTGAGAATGATATTTTTCGTTTTTGAGGGAGACTGTATTTTTCTTTCATGTTTGAGAATGCATTAGGCTTATTTTGAAGCAAGGTGCAGCTTCGTCTTTGATTCTTGTACGGTGGACCTCAACTTTTGTTTCGAAAAAAGTAGGCAGATGATCAACCCAATCATCAGAGTTTTAGTAACTGATTACTTGGATGGGCACTGTGTTAATCAAAGTGTTTCTCACACATGAAAGTGTTTCTCACGTTTTCCTGCTCCCACTAAAATCAAATACTCACAATACATCACCATAATAAGTTGTGTAAATACGCATTTCTGAGAGACGAGTACGCGTCTTAATAGAACCTCTAATTGACAAAAAGAAGTTATCGAAGAGAAGCGACATCTCTAAAATTTTCAATTTATATAATTTGATCCATATGTAAGGAATTACTGGTATGATGTACTTGATAATTAATTGAGTAATTAAAAACACACTCTGATCCCAAAATTATTTGTCAATGTCAATCATTAGTAACTACCAATGATTTCTTAGCCTAATTATAAATGAACTCTCACTAGCTCTAAGTAAGTTTCGCACTGGCCTCAGAATTTAGAGGGTAAATGTTTGCTCACGTGAAATTTAGTTGGGCAGAAAATTCTGTTCTCTTTGCAACTGCAAACGATCGATATTTCCTTCATTGATTTCTGACATTGGAGTTTATTTGTGGCTTACGTTCCTGTGTGTGTATTTATTATACTTTCTTCCTCCAGGTCCAGTTTAATTCTGTGATGAAAGACTTCTGAAGATAGAAAGTAATACTTCAACGCCAAATAATTATTCAGTTAAATCAAATTTAACTTTGTATATGACGGCCTGCAATGATAATTCCTATAAAACGGCCTGCAATGACAATTCCTATAAGACGGCCTGCAATGACAATTTAATCAAGTTTTCTTTCCAAAATATTTTGCTGATGCTGCAAAAATTTTATTTGAAATAAAAAATGCACAAATAAAATTTTGATTGTAAACATTTTATTTGATGAGATAATTTTGAACGATGCACCTCAGTTATACTAGCAGATTAATTTAATTTAAAATACAATGTATACACATAATTTCCCATGAACCAGACGGCGTCCGTTGTATCCGCTGACTGTGTTATGAAAGCCGTTACTTTCCCTTTTTGTATGACGGAAGCCTCACCATTCAATAAAAGTACAAGACTTCCTCGCTAGGTTTACCTGTTTTTTCAGTTGTTCAATAGGCACGAAGATATAGAACCCTGCACTCACGCGAGTCTGCATCTCAGTCAGCATACTACTGTCTTTGAAAATGTTATGAAACGGACAGCCGTCATGAATTTCCTTTCGACTTTGGCAGATTATAAATTTATTCGGTAACCGCTAATTGAAAAACTGGATTTACTCTTCAAGATGTATTGCAACAACTTCACTACATCTTGGGCCGGCCACCTTAACAATTGAACTTTCACTGTCACTTTGTAACATTTCGAGACACATTTCCATTCTTCTAAACAATTTTTTAACTGTAATAATGTTTCATTTTCTTTTTCAGCCCAATGTTGCTCATCAGTAAACTCCATGAACTGAAAATCCCAGAAACATCTCCGTCATTTCCAGTTTCTACAGTAGCGTCTTCCACCATTTTCCCATCTTCCCTCTCCGTCTCTTCCACTTTTCCAACCGTTTCCCTGAACAGTTCCTCGATTCCCCAACCCGTGATGTTTAGAAACTCTTCTATCAAACACTTGAGTCAGATCACTTCAGAGCAGGAATCTGTTGCGTCAGCGACGATGAACCTCTTCCTACCTGACGAAACGGTGGGATCTCTGAAAGATGCTTCATTAACAAGCTCTGAAAATAATTTTACATCACCAGCAGCAGCTCCAGCAGCAGCGTACACTTGCTACACCAGTATGGGGAGTCGTTGGGCAAAATTTTATTACATATCAATGGTGCTGCTGTTTTTCTTGGGACCTTTGGTTATGCTACTTCTGCTCTACCTCATCATCGCGCAGAGGCTCGTGAGAGACACAACTTCGGCAGAACTGCACCGCAAGAGCGAGTTGCCTAACATGCGGGCCAGAAAACAAGTGAGTTCCTATCGGTCTTTATCTGTTAAATAACATACTCGTTGCATGACCAAATTGTCTGCATGTAATTCATAATTTGAAATGATTATTCAATAACTCTTTCAGATCCATGTTTCCCAAGCTTTCGACATACCATGAGAGACGCATCATAGGTCATTCAGGTACGTCGCCGAATACCACTGAATAATTTTGTTTTCTATTATCGTCAGTACTTGAAGACTCAGTGAACATACAACATGGCAATATCTCATGCAGTTTGTTGGCTAGTCTATGTCAGTTAATAACGGTAGTACAATAAGGGTACATGCTGAGTGCTGGAGAGGGTCGTCCTATGAAACTGGTATGAGAGTCAGTGGCATCAGCCATATTCTCAAAATAAGAGACAGTTACGTCAGTGATATTTTCAAAATGAGAGAGTTACCTCAGCGATATTTTTAGAATGAGAGACAGTTACGTGGGTGATATTTTCAAAATGAGAGACAGTTACGTCAGTGATATTTTTAGAATGAGAGACAGTTACGTGGGTGATGTTTTCAAAATGAGAGAGAGTTACGTCAATGATATTTATAGAATGAGCGACAGTTACGTGGGCGATTTTCCAGGACGAGCTTTCGATTGTTCGAGAACGAAAAAAATGGCATGGTTAGGTTCCTCTCTTTCAAAATGTATATTCAATTTTTATTAAGTTTTATGAGTTTCATAGGATTACACACTAATTAAGAAAATGAACAATATAGGTAGAATTTTGATCTCTTATATTGGACAACCAAGCAAGTAAGATTAAATTATTTTTTATGGGAACGACTGGCCGAGCTTTAAAATGAAAGCTGATTGATGACTAATCTAGAGAAATGATACCTAATTAGCTCGAAGAAATTCAACGCCTCTTTTGCCGCTGTAGGTGCCCTGTTAATTTTATCCCCTGCTAGCAATTTGTTGATTATTTTAAGTATTTTATCGGGTATTTTGTTGAGTACGTTCAAAGACGACGGTAATGAAATCGTCTATGTGATTGATAGTGACACGTATGATCACAGCAATAATTATTGTGATTGCCGTATTAATAGTGCCATTTGTAATATGATAAATAAATACATGAATGACAACTTTATGAAAACTTGCATCATAAATTTGTCCGTATATGATTATCTTTTTACATCCTTGTTGCAAATATATATCGCAAAATATTGATTAAAAAACTATTCCTAGTTCGTGGTGTAGTTTTTTTGAGCAGCGATAAATAAAAATGCCTAGTGTTACTCGCAAGGCTTCCTGTTCAAGACCGGCTCTTCAAGGCCTGTATTTGAAGGCTTTAGCCTCAAGGTTTGCTGTTTGAGACCTGCCTTTTACGGCCTGTTTTTCAAGGCTTTCGCCTCAAGGCCTGTTTTTCAAGGCTTTCGGCCTGTTTTTCAAGGCTTTTGCCTCAAGGCCTGTTTTTCGAGGCACTTCTCCTACAAATCCCTAGCTGTATTTGGCAAAATTTCTTGATAACTCTTCTTGAAAGTTTGTAAAGCCTTCGATTAAGTTCAATCAGATGTGCTTCCTAAACCAATCTTGACAGAGTATCTTAAGCTCAGGCTTTCTGTAAACTTTCTCTATCTGTTTGCTGTAACTTTACACATGATTTACCTTGAGAGTTTTGCTTTATCGAACTGGTGAGATCCAGCCACAATTAGAAATGACATATTTCTCAGTATCAATAACTGCAACAAATTTGCCAGCGATTTGGAAACATCTCTCGCGGAATGTTCAAGTGAAAATGTACTGTGAGTGTGCACGGTAAGTCTTTTTTTTCTAGTCGTGAGCTCTTGGGAACAAATAATTTGATTCTAGGTAAGATGGGTTTTATTTTATAGGTTAATTTCTTTTGAAAGAATTGAACACAACAAAGTAAAAGCTTGGAAATTATGAGAATCGTGGTGAAACTGAGCGCAGGTTGACGAGTGAGCACTGCACTGTTTCGAGTGCTTACTCGAGATGGCTATGCGTTTTGGATTAAAGGAAAATACTCGCAATACTTACAAGAGAAATACTCTTGCACTGTAAGTTGTTGGAGTGAGATTTAGCTTTGCCAGTTCCTGAAATTTTAATGATTCAAATTCTAATTTGATTATTATTATGGTTATTTCAATTTAGCAGTTTCCATGTATCATACTTAAAATTTATCTTGTTTTGATGATTCTAAGGTTGGGGGAAAGAAGTTTAAGCTTTACCCAGTTTTAATCATCATTTTAATATAATTGTCGTAGACCACAAAGAAACTGGTAAAACGCTACCAAATTCATCATTAAAAATCAATAGCCATCAAATATTAATTTATTTGTTCTAAATAAAAGCACTCGCATGTAATATACTTATGTTTTCAGTTGGTAAAAATAACTCTTCGGTGCAATGCTGAAAACAAGTTTGTTTGCGTCATTTTCAAACGATGTTTGCATGCAAATATTTCGCAGGCTGGCAGTTGCATTTCATATGCAGTAGCTGATGTTTTCCCTGAATATTTAAAGAAAAATCTTTCGATCAAGAAGTATGACTTTCTCTGCAATATCTTCCTCGTACGCGTTAGATTGATTGGATCAGAGAATAAACATTAATTTAGTACACCGATCTTTCTCAATTTCGAAATACACGCCTATGAAAAATGTGTGCACGGAATTTTCATTCGGTTGTGACGTCAGGTTCTGCATAATGGAACTGAGAGCTTCAGGAGAGTATCTTAGACCAAGTATTCTACTCTGCAGCTGATGATCTAAGATTTCTCAATCCCACTTCAACAAGGCTTGTGAAACCTACAACCTCTAAATTTTTGTGATTCTTAAAACAGACGTTGTGGAATGTGACAAATCACAATGGCCAACAGAGTTATTATTGTATTTGTTCATACAACGCAGGAAATTTGAGAGTTTTTGATTTAATTTTAATCCACATTTCCTAATGAATGAACTCCTGTTTGCTATATTGAAAAGACACAGTATGACTTGCCCTGAAACTAAGATAAGGCCGGTTGAAAAGGATTATTCACTATAGGTAGCTGAAACTCAGTGAATTCTGTTTCATCACAGGTGAATCAAGTAAAGTGATCTTCGGGAACTGACAGAGGAGAGTTGATCAATTGAAGTCATGATGTTTCTCATTCGTCTGATGCTAGCGACTAAAAGCAAAAGTTAAATTTCTAGTGCGCATCCCGTGGATTTTAGTATAATAGGTTTAGTTTACGTAACGAGGTCACGAGCGACATATGGTCTGCTTCTACAAGGATTAATATGAACTTTTTCAACATTGTTTGGACATCTCAAACTTATTTGAAACGATAAAACTTCTGCAGCGCATTTCTCATGGCTTTACAGGGCATGTTATCGCTTGCTCCATGGGTTACCTAGACCATTTATCATATTTTCTTGTAATGCCTAATTCTCCATTCGATGTTTTGTAAGCTGTAGTTTTCTCTGGCAATAAAATACACTTTTATACAGTAATTCAAGATCAAAAATGCATTTGAAATACATAGCTTGATTAGTTGAATTTATTATATCGTAATAACGTGTCACCTGATCGTAACTATTCACGTTATTCAAATATGTAGAAAATATTATGTTAGAGCCTGTTATTCAGTTTAGTTTATAAATAACTTCTGGCCTCGCTCTGAGTTAGGTAAATGATTTGATACATTTCAAGATACAATTATTTGTGGGGCAATTTTAATGATGCTAAAAAATATGCTACCCTTGCGTGTCCTGCCACGTACATAATTTACGTGCCCCGTAGGAATATATGAGACACGCACAGCATGCGTGTGACATGCAAATCATGTACGTGCCACGTAAAGCATGTATACATACCCAACTCATTTCGTATTACTATTTTTCTTAAGGAAAGCCTCGTCAGTTTTGAAATTCTGAGAATTTTAAACTTGCAGATTTAGCACATTTTTAATTTACCTTCATTCACGTTGAATGAACTACTGTGCTTTAGTACCTGTCGTGCCTGTAGAAATTCTATACCATCATACAGTAGCAGCGTTGCATATTTTTTGCTGCAGGTGTTAAAAAAGTTGTGTACGCCTACTGTAAAGTTATTCTGTTTCTTCACATAAATATGGATTTTGGGAATGGGTATTTCTCACGTATGCTAAAAAACGTGTGTTCAACAGAAGTGTGTTATTTTATTTTTGTGTGATTTCAAAATGCATATTTATTCATGCATTTTGGCAGAGCCATGCATGTTCGATGGCTGTAGAGGTGGCACCTGTCAATGATTCAATTAATTTCTGGAAACACAACATCCTAAAAATTTACGTGCAACAAATGCATGATATTCGACCGCCATTCGGAATGGACAATAACCTGCGAGTGCATCATACTGACATAAAAACTCGTTATGACTGTGAAATATAAATTGAAATTGGAAACCACATTCACAGCTATACATTCTAGGCTACTGCACATCTACATAAAGAATATTAATGAACGAACATATATCTCACCTTTAAATGTGTCACAGAACGAACGTTCCTCATACACATATTGCCACGCACTAACGTTTCACCGACGGATATTTTACTTCTGTGGTTTAAGTTCATAATAATATGGTCATGTCCAACCAAATGTAGTATTCAATCATTTGTGATTGTAGTTTAACTATATAACAGCATAGTTCAGGCACCAATAGTACAATACAGTCATCAGTAGTCGACAGTCAGCAGCATAGTTCAACAAGCAAATGTAAGTTCTATCCTCTAGATGTGGTTTCGTACCGTTGATCCGTTGGGTCATGAAGCTGAATATGCATTCCTGTTTTTTAAGCAAAACACGGATTTGATTATATGTTTATTGATCATTTCGTCTAGGCGTAAATAAAATTCCTATTTATTTCCATTCCCAAATGCTTATACATGGGAATAAACAAAGTCTTTTCCTCCGTTTTAGACGTTCATGTTTGAGTTTTCCTCTGAATAAATGTTTATATACATGGTCTCTTTGAGTTAGAGTCCAATTTTTTTCGACTATTTCCACGAGACTAACAACGACTTTGTCGTGCGTTCATCAAAAGAATCTCCCAAGAAACAAATTTATCAGACACATTAATTAAACGAGTTTCCTCAACTTTTAACCTCTTATGCTTCTCTAATCATGGAAGTTTTGCTGACAAGCTATGGTAATTTTGTCGGATGTCTTTAAATATCTCGCCTGAAATAATCTTCGTTTGATAAGCAACAATCTCTTTCTCATTTTTCTATAGGAGCCTGAACCTTTATTTCCTATTGCACTACTCAATTGAAATACACTTCCTTATCGTTTATGGTAATCGATAAACGGTAAAATCCATTTATCGTTTATGGTATTATCGATACATTTTATTTCTACCTACAGAATAATTTACTCGTCATGTGCGCATTTTCACGACATGTTTTCACTTGCCAAAACATCTGCTTCAGCAATCGACGTCGCAGTTTCAATTAACTTTTCCGTGACGAAGCAATGAGACGAGCTGCCACTCTACAGCGCAGCGCAACTTATCATATTTAGCTAGCAGAATTCATGGCCGATCTCAGAGCCTGTTTTCTCTTCTTTTTGCTTTCTTAAGCATCCGGATTAAAATATAATAATAGTATATGAAATTAAATAGGAATAAAAGAGTAATAAAAATAAAATAATAATGTAAAACAAGACGCAAATAATCTTCAGGTATAAAATAAGATGAAAATGAGATAATGGTATTATGAGAAATCTAAATAAATAAAATACTGTTATAAGTCAGTAATAAAATCCGAGTTTCATCTTTTCTGCATAGAAATTTAATTCCCGAGCTAAGCCCAAAAAATATTCCACCCCATGAACGGTATATTTGAAACCATCGGTTAAGAATGTGTTCAAATATCATTTTATGGGAATGACCAACACATAATTTTTTACTTATAATTTTGAAATGCAGACTGGTCTGCAGGAGTTATTGGATTTGTTACAACTTTTACTTGATTGTCTGAGTTCAAGAGGGTCAAGAAATCCTTCTCCTACAGATTTCGGACGAATTTGTATTATTATCTTAAGTATCCTTAAAGATTAGAATTCGGATAGGTGAATTGTGCTAACATATTCAGATTGTTAAGCATTTTTAGATTCAAGAGTCAGAGCGATCAAGAACTTCACACTTCGATAGTTCAGAACTATTCAGTATTATCACTTTTAATATTCTGGATTGTTATTTCCAGTTGTCCAGAAAAATTCAAGGCAACTCGATTTTGTTCATTGTAACGGTCATTATTGGTCGAGGTTCATCTATTTATAAACATTTCAGATAGTTAAGGTTTCATGTAATAAAATATTGAGGACGACCAACTTGTGTCAACCGTAAAGATCCTTTATAAAATGAGCTGCATTTTTCCTCAATAAAGATTCTGTACAATATGATCTACAATTGTCCACCGAAAAAATCATGAAAATTGTGGAAGATCAGGCAGGCGGAGAATCTCCATTCCTTGCAGAGATGCATGTCGGCCCACAGCTTCCTGTTGAATTTTAAATGAGCGGCTTTCAAAAATGTCGAATAATGATGAACATCGAGTCATGTCATGGCATAGGAGATAAATGTGACGGGCTCATCCATAACGTTTTGCTACAACGAGAAAAACTGCTTAGCTGTATTGACTTTTTGAGTCGAGTTCTATCGCTCAAGACGTTCGCTGTAAACTTTAGGTGATGAACGTTTAGTGCTTAGTAATGCAAAAATATGAAAAATCTATCACCCGTCAAAATTCACTGAATTATATGTAGGCAGAAATATAATAGCTAAAATGCAGCAAAGAATGGAAGATTATACTTACATCATTTCCCTAACGTGTGATATTTTCTTTAGTTGCCTTCATTTTTTGAATGAAAAATTAAACTGTTTTCAAAATTATATTTCTTTAATGTTCATGATTCCAGAACATGATATCGAAATAGTTCCGTGGCTGAACGGCAAGATCGTTACTGACGCCATCAATACATTTAGCTCACAGAAATTTATTTAGTTGCTGCATTGTAAGATGGAAATTATAAATTTTAGTTAACATTATGTGTTGTCAGTTTTAGACAACATGAAACATGACTTATGAAAATTAATGTCTTCCAGCAGGGAATTTTGCCGATTTATAATTTACTGAAATCGATATTGCGTCACAAAAAAGCTGTCATGTTGTCTCTTTCCCAGCTCATACAGCTGACCATTTGTTCGTTACTATGATCATGCATTCGTTGTTTAATGTCTCCTATTTTGAAAAATTAAACTGCTTGAATAATTTTGCATTTAAAATTCATATAACATAACTCAATTCAATTTACTAGAAATTACGTACTGAATAGTATTTCTTCATTTGCATTAATCAACTTGATTTTCATTATTTAGTTGTTACTTGTTTGGAACAAGAATCCCTGAAATGAAACACAATTTTGCTCCAGCATATTTATTTGAATTAATTCAACTAAGTTTATTGAAAAACTTTTTTGTAAGAATCAAGTACTTAATTGTTCGATAGACAACTCATAGAACGATTGACAACTCAAAAATAGGAAAAATACGTCTCCTGAATCCCGCTCTACATGGAAACTTTACTTTCAAATGAATTCGAATTTAACATCGGTCGCGCACAACATATAATTAGCCCCTGATTTGCATTTTAATTATGGATAATACTTTTTTAATACACATTTCGATAGGAGGTCACGTATTTTAATATTATTAAATTAAACATAAAAAGACATAAATACGAGACAAAACTTCACAGATGCGATGATGGTGATCTAAAAATGATTGAACTTGCGTGATGCTGGACCGCCCTATGATGTCTGACCACATAACATATGCTGACTTTTTCCAGCCGTATCAATAAAGACTGTATGTTTGTTTCATGTAGATATGATCTATATACATTTGAGATCTGTTTGCCGATGAGATGAGGACAGCAAGTTTCATATTCTTGTGGTAGATTCCCATTGAAATTATTCTTCGCGTGTCATTTGCTCAGTATTTAAATTATTCCGTTATTCTCTTGATATACAGGTCACTCAACAATAATTATGCAATAAAACAGTTGACAATTTTTTTGCACTTCAATTTTTATATGTACATTAATGCATTTATGTTACCAATCTATGGACTGATTAATCTCCTGTTTGACTGAACTTGGTAAGTCAAGCTTCATACATACAAAAGCGACAGACTGCTCTGAGCGGGGCACATTTTTTTCTGAACGCGTTGCTCAAAGCAAATTGGCGCTTTCCAATCGTAGTCGATAATTGTTACGTCAATGCCAAAATCATTGTTCGATGCAGCAGATTTTTAGGAATTCAAAACTCGTATTAGTGTGTAATTGCTCGGCAGCGTCGGGAAGAGACGCTCTCTGCGCCCCAGGGCATTTGGTGACGGTCGTGCGGTGACGACAAAATTGAATTCTGCTGTCACAAGCGATTTGAGCTATTTTTTGACAAGATCAATTTAATAATGATGAAGGTACTAATACAGTGGCAAACCTCAGCAAAAAAATATTGCTGGCAACGTGATAGAGTTAATGCATGAGTGTGTAGTGGGGCTGGTACCGAGGTGCATTTACATGTTCTCTTGTATTTTTAATTATTCTGTTCATTCTATTTTTCGAATACGGCTCGCTAGGCAGTAAAAGAAGAGGCCATAAACTTCAGTCACTTCGCACTTGGTATTCACAAGAAACGGAGAATGGAGTTACGCGTTGAGTTCATTAGCAAACTCACAAGATAAAAAGACGTGACTGATATTTCTTAACAGGAACGCGTGAAAATGGAGCATCATTTTAAAACTTTCCCCAGCAGCTTAATCTTATCTTTAAAATATAACCACAAGAACTACATATAACTGCAGAGATAAGGAAAAAATATATACCTGGCAACTGTTATAATTGTAAAACATAAGTTACTAAACAGGTTATTAGTCTTATCATACTCGTATATTTTTCAAGTGTAAAGCTAAAAATTTGTTAGTAAGATAAATTTATGAAAATAATGTATTTGTGAGACGAGGTAACATGTTTGTAAAACTGTCATTGCATTTGTTTAAATAATTGCCAACTATGCCAAGTGTGAAAATTTAATACCCCAGATTTAGAACAAAGGAGAAAGTAAGAGGCTGTGTGAAATTCCCCAACAGTCCCTCATGGCTCCAACACAACTGACCTCACTTTATTGACTTGTTTTTATTGACTAAGCTCACTTTATCGACTTGTCTCTTTTGACTGACTTCCCTTTATTGACTTGTCTTAATTGAATGACCTCACCGTATTGACTGATCTCACTTTATTGACTTGACTTTAATGACTGACCTCACTTTATTGACTTGTCTTAATTGAATGCCCTCACCGTGTTGACTGAGCTCACTTTATTGACTTGACTTTATTGACTGACCTCACTTTATTCACTTTTCAAGGTACAGCAACATCGCAAGCACTGCAAAACATTCGTATGTGAAGTGCCATTTTCCTGCATCTGTTTTTCTTGCTCTTACCTGATGACACAAATCAAACTATACGCGATTCATGGTATTTTTTGAATACCGAGTATAGGTAAAAGTTACGTTGTGCTTTTAAGCGCAAAATTAGTAAATTCCTATAGTTAATTTGAACAGCCTCATTAGATGTAAAACGAGATCGTATTTTCGGATTAATCCAATTTGAATATTTCTTTCAAATAATGAGATAAGCTTAACACAATAAAATTTCTTTGTTAGTAGTAGAAGAGGAGAAAGTAGCTAGTTTTTTAGTACATTGATGTTAAAAGATATAAACTGTTGGTCGATTGCAAAAGAACATCCATGGAAATAGTGTCATTTTCTGACAATTTATTCATAACAAAAAAGTGTCTGTAATATCTTTGAAAACAACGACGCGTCTTTACGCAGCTAATTTCAACTGATGTCAAATCAAGATGGAAAGGCCCTTGGCGACCGAAGTTTTGCCTGATTACTTGATTTCATTACAGCTCCTCATATTACTGCAAGCGTTTTGAACTTTAGTTTCTAAAGTACAAGCATCAAGCCCAACTACAAGGCCGATTTGTCGTCAAACTTTAATGGGATTTTGATCATTACGAACATCAAATGCAGACAAAAACTTGGAACGAGACGAGTTTCGAAAGTCATGGGAGCACTTATGTAATTAGGTTCATAATTTTTAAGTAACTCACGATATTACGAGCTATAAAATGACCACTCCCACCGAAATGGGAAGCTGAAACTGTATTACATGCCAAACATGCCAAATTAAATACCTGGCCTACGGAACGAAATTTTTGTAACATCAAAAAGATACTTTGATTATTCTGTTCTGAACACGAGAATTGGAGAGGTGCTCTGGCTGGGGCGCATAAAATAGGAATTATCAGGGTAATTGCGTAGAAATGCAATTAAAGCTTTGATTTTCATGATCCAAACGTGATTCCAAAGTGATTACAAATCGTTGAAGCCAAAATTATTCATGATAAAGGTGACTGTAAATAGTGTTAGAATTATTGTTTACCAAGGAAAGTGATTCCGAAATTCTGTGACAAACAACTATGTATTCTTGCAAAGCGTTCGTTGTTTATTTATGGTAAATATATTGCTATGAAAAGTAAAGAAATAAAAAATTATTATATAAATGAGTGCAGACTGGAAAAAATGCTGAAACTTAAGTTACTGTTATTAACATTGTTCAGAAAAATGTGAGGCTGTTGACGACAGTTGCTGCAATTGTTGTGTTAGAGTTAAAAGAGGATAAATTTTTGAGTCAATTTTGGTTCTAGAAACAATAAAGTTGGTAATTCATGAAACAGTTATTGCTAATGCAAATAGGAACTCGAAATTTGTTCTAATTGTGTTTTGTAAAAAATATGATAGTGGTATCAGTAGTTGTATTAGAATAAAGGAGGGAATTTTTCGTGACATTTTGTAATTTTTAGGAACTATACCTATTGTAAAAAAGTTACATAACTGTTCGAACAAAAGAATTGCACATAGGTGTCTCACGACCAGGATTTTATTTTTTCAGTGTCATTATCACGTCATGTAATGATATTTAATAGAGGCTAAAATAAACACTCCTATTCCGTCATTCTGTCATAGTTCCTTAAAACGTCATAATTTTATCAATCAAAAGCCACGCGCCTTTGTGTTCCATCAGGCTAGCGAAAAAGAATTAATAAAATTATGAAATGTAAAGATATATGTTATATTCATGCCTGTGGACACTAAAGACTCATTAAAAGAAAATATATGATCACCTTACAATACGTTTTCGATAAAAAATACCTATTGACAATATGTGAGGGGTGAAAATTAGCTATTGATAATATTTCGAGGACAAAAATTATGTTATCAATATGTGATGAGAAAAATTATCTATTAAAAATGTGTGGAAGATAAAAATTATTTATTGAAAGTATAATATTCGACGAGTAAACAATGTCGTTGTCACGCGCCGGTGGGATTATAACTCGTGCATGAAATAGGAGACTAAAACGAAGAAATAATGAGGAAGAAGAAGCACTGGGAAATGGAGTGAGTAAAATTAGCGAACATTAACCAGAAATGATTTGGGTTAATTATTTATCAATCAAAACTAACGAGTTACATCGAGCGTCTTGATTTTTGTTCAAAATAATCTGACCGTCAGGTGAGAAAATAATACATAGGTCCACTGTGAAGGTACACTGTGCTCGAAAAGAATAAATCCGAATATTAAATAATTAAAATTACTCGTTTCTTCAAGTCCTTTTAGACAACGTCATTTTGATTCTTATTTCCTGAATGTTTCTATTGATATTAAAATGAATCTTCAAATGAATCCAAATGGATTGAATTAAGCCGATGACATATGTACATTTTCTAAAAACTTGAACTTCGTCAATCCGGTGATATTGTATGAACATGACTGCCTGGTGGCACTAATGAAAATATTGATGTAACTTTCATGTAGTAGTGATGTTATATGGACATGACTGCCAGGTGGCACTAAGTGAAAGCATTGATGTAATTTTCAGGTGGTGGTGATGTTGGCTACAGTGTCGGTGTTCTTCTTCGTCAGCCTCCTGCCATTCAGAGTGTTGTCCCTGTGGATGATCTTCGACTACGACACATTCCGCAAGATCGAGCCATCCATGTTTCTCAGGTTAAATATGAAGAATTTTCCTCTAGACAGCGTTTTCAAGATTCCGTTACAGTCAACCTAGCCGTGTTTGTGTGGTTGAAAAAAAATAATATTAGAGAGTGCAGCTAGAATATTTAACTTTATGTGTGCGTGTGTTTGTTTCTGTAAGACATTATGGTATTCGAGAGACCTGAATTATTCAGTTTTGCAGGTACCATAAACGCTGCGATGGAAGTCCACGGGGAGAAGTTACCTACTTTAACTTCGCAATCACAAAGTTGATGTCATTTTAATTCTCAGTGACAAATAGGCTGGAAATATCCGGTGTATACCGTAC
This sequence comes from Trinorchestia longiramus, assembly GCA_006783055.1. Classification (NCBI taxonomy): domain Eukaryota; kingdom Metazoa; phylum Arthropoda; class Malacostraca; order Amphipoda; family Talitridae; genus Trinorchestia; species Trinorchestia longiramus. The sequence goes on from VCRD01000277.1 coordinate 272,327, forward strand.
ACTTTGAAAAAGTCAGCCTGAAACTAGCACATGGCTTTCAAGTTCATTCCACATGTTAGCACCTTATCATTCAAAAAATGTATGCTGTCTCTCCCCTAGCATCTCCATAGCATTTATACCCCTGTATACCCAAGCCAAGAAATAAAACATAATGCGTTTCATTTGAGAACAGTAGTAAACATTCACACAGTTCATCTAAAAAAAAGCATTTTAAATAGTGATGACATTTTTTAGATACATATTCGTTTGTGTATCAGTGACTATCGATGAAATGTGAACATTTGTGATTGTACTTGTAGCCAGTAACATTTTACACATGCTCATTCTCTACGGCTGGCAGTAACTTCTCCTTGCAAATTTTATCATGTTGTACGTACGGTTGAGAGTCACTGTTTCTTCCCTTCCTGATCTGCCCGTTTACCGTACGCCATGTCAGCATGAAGGAGATATTCAGTGATTTCAGAGCTTAGATCAATCACCCATTGGTCAGTGCCTCTTGTCATGATTGATTGCAAGTGCCTTGCGTCATGATTGATTGCATCATTGTGTTTGGAAGGATTGAAATGAAGGAATGTCGAGCATTTATACAGGAGCTTTGGACCACCATAATGGAAATTGCAGAAATGTTAGTAATACAAAGATTGCTGCAGCAGTCTTGTGCAAAATTTCCCCCAAGGCTTACAGATACTTCTGCCAGTTCCTTCGAATTACATGATTATTTTTCCGCTGTACTGTGACCAAATCTCCACGTGTTCTTATCGGCACAACGTTTTCATTGCCAGAAAAGTGATGCTTTCTTTTTCATTGCAATTGTTGAAAATAAGTCAAACCTTTAAATTCATGAGGGGGTGAACATCTAAATAGTGTTTAATTTTTTCATAGTGAAACAATTATTATCACTACATTTTTTTTTTTGTTCACGGTATTCAACATTTATGTTAACTGTTCTGATGGTAATATCAACATGCAATTGGATTGCCTGGAGCGTATTCTCAATTTCGTAAAATTCTTGACAACTGTGAAACCATCTTTAGAAATTCTCTTACTGGCTGCCTAACTCATTATCTTGCACTGATTTATTGACTCACTTTTCAGCTTGCTGTATACCACACGCTTGATGCTCTACCTCAACTCTGCCATCAACCCCATCCTCTACAACCTCACTTCTACCAAGTTCCGAGACGCGTTTTGGAAATTTTTGACCCGTTCGTCTGCCAGAGACTTGATGAGACGCAGCACTTTTACAACAGCCACGTCTTTGTCCAACGGACGGCAGAGCTCCGCCAGGTCCAGTGTTACTGGTCAAAGTCCAAGATGCAGCCTGCGATCTTCCATAAATTTGTACAAACAATCTTCTTTGGCCAATTTTTCTGTGCAAAGACGTCAATTGATAGCTAGGTACGGCCGACATGGCAGTTTTGTCACCTCTACTTCGTCAGGAACGCTGACCGCTTCGACAGAAAGTTCGAATTGTAGAAAGGAACCGAAATCAGTTGAGAGCCAACATCGCAGCGGCCTTGAAAACCGAATGGCTATTAATAGTAATGACTACACCGCCAGGGACATGCCCTCTTATTGCGATATTTCAGGACTCCCAACATTAAATGAGATGAGCTGCGATACTCCAAATACGTCTCCTCACAAGGAGAATGTGGTGACGAATTTTCTGAACTTGTCCAAGTATAGAATGTGCGAACAGTGCGATTCTTACGAAATAAAAGAGATGCAAGTTTAAAAAAATGAACAAAAGTGCATCGTGAGAACAAATATAGTCATGTTAAAGGCTGCAACGATATCACTGAACATTCTTTATCTAGTCATGAACAAAGAATATATATGTATATTTTTGTTAAATTACAGTTAAGTTACCCACGTAATTTGCCTCTAATTACAGTTTTCGCACAGCAATAAGGGACATCGAGGGTGAGAATGGCATTTCCCGGTCCGGAAAAATGAAATTTGAGTAATAAGTGTGAAAGTTGATATAAGGCCACTGAGAGCTATTCAAACATGCGAACAACCTCGCTGTCAAAATTAGATTTATTGGACCGACAAAGAAATTCTAAAGAGCAGCTCTCATCACACGTGCATACGAAATGAAATCCACAGGAAAGCATCACAGGTTAGCGATGTGCTTGTGGGAAGTGCGACGCTGGTTTTGTGTGTTGTCACTTTTACTCGAATTTTCCCCCTATGAAGTCGATGAAAAATACATTTGATCTCTCTCATAAAACGCTGGAGTGACTCCGTGTGACTAGCTGGCCAGCAGAGAAAGCAATATTCGGTTGTTGGTCTAGAAGAAGCCAAAGTTGCTGGTGCATGTTAAATTAATGTTTCATATTAAGAGAAGTCAGAAAGTTGTTTAGAATTTACAAGCACGTGAACTCTAATTTGCCAAGGCAAATGAAAACTTGCATTTTCCCTCCTAAGAAGGTTATTACAAACTGATTTTTGCTCGAATGTCTTGTCACAATTATTATCCCGTAAGTAGGACGTCTTAATGCATTTTAGTAATTTACGAGGATTAGCAATTTCCATCATTTGACTTTCAACTACTATTTATTGTGTTCATTTGGGTACGAGTTATTGTGCCTACAGAACTCGTTCTCTTAAATGAAGTTAATTCAGCTCTAATGTTGTTATAGTTTTGTTCTGTTTTAATTACTGGAGTTGCAGATGAAAAAAGAAACCCCATTTACAATACAACACATGTGACACCGCCAGCGTTTTCGATACAAAGGATAAAAATTGAGTGATGCAAACAACTAAAGAATTGAGGTCAGCAGAAACTTGAAAGAATAAATTTTAATTTGATGTTTCTTCAGAGCATATGTTTGCCTTTGGTCGGAGGAATGAAAATTACTGAATCTTATATTAATTACATAAAAGAAATAAATGCACTGCATCATAATTAAACTTTCATAGAAATATAATACCACGAAATGAGCTAACGTGATATATGTATCGTAAAACTGAGCGAGGTATATTGTAAAGCATGTTGCAAAATTTACAGACAATGTATTCATCGTCTAATATAAATAAATTATATAGGATATGTATCTAACTTAATAACGACCGTCGATATCTATTGAAGAGCCAAAAGTTAGGAATTATTGTTACTATTATCATTATTTATCATAGAATTATTATTATCATTGTTAACAATTCCTCCATTAAAAGTGCTTATAAAATTTCAGTAGTTGCTATTTGTCATGACGTTGAGATAATTAATTTAAGCATATGAAATATGTTACTAGTTTAGCGAAGATAATACACTACATCTGAGAGCAAGATAACAGTAAAGATGATTGAATTGAAACAACCAAAATTGGGGCTTTAAATGAGGTACTAAGGAATTAAATTTTAAAGTGTTGGATATTAGTGGACTGTTCCCGCTAAATGCAGTTAACTGTGGAGGGCTCTAGTATTTCATCTGCCTCGATGATACATTTGTTGGTGTCTAATGGTTATTCTGCTGTCTTCACTGATTATACGGGTGCTACTACTGATTATACTGGTATTTTCACTGATTATATCGGTGCCACTACTGATTATACCAGTGCCACCACTGATTATACCAGTGCCACCACTGATTATACCGGTGCCTCCACTGATTATACCGGTGCCTCCACTGATTATACCGGTATCTCCATTGATTAAACTGGTAGTTCCACTGATTATACCGGTGCCTCTACTGATTATACCGGTATCTTCACTGATTATACCGGTGCTTCCACTGATTATACTGGTGTCTCCACTGATTATACCAGAGTGTCCTCTAATTATACCGGTGTCTCCTCTAATTAGCCGGTGTTTCTTCTAATTATACCGGTGTCTCTTCTAATTAACCGGTGTTTCTACTAATTATACCGCTGTCTGTTATACCGTAGAATATATCAGAGCCTGTACTGATAACTTGTGTTCGTCTTGATGATATAACGAAGAAATTTACCCTCTAATTAAGGCAGTAGTTTTTGTCTCAATATTCTAGCTTTTCTTACTTCCCTTCTCACCAAACTTGTGGCTGTTGTTGGTGCCAGAGAAAATGTTATTTAAGGATGATTATAAAATATGTGTGCAATAATTAAACAGAGAATGATACCTCTATATTAGTTAAGTATCAATCAGTAGCAATTATATTATCAGTCGTATTAACTGTTATCATACCACAATTTTATGAAACATAGTCTTCTTTAATCAAATACTGAAGAATACTAAAATGAAATACTCAATATGTAATACTAAAAAAACAGAATAAATTCTTATGTATAATGCATCTTGTAAATTACTACCGCTCATAACTTATTGTGTTCGTATCAGTTCTTGTTCAAGAACTATGTATGTATGTTCTATGTATAAAGCGCGATTGTATTTTCTCCAAAGCTGGACGAAATATAAATCTATCGAAAGCTTGCACATTCTTTTTTGTGCAGGCTTTCGATTACAGTTCTAGAAACTTAATTTTCAGTGAAAATACAAATCGTCTGGCAAGCGCACTTCCACGATTTCTTGAGGGGCAAAACTGGAGAGTTGACTGCTATCTGGAAATGACGAAAATAACTATACATCTTGTACAACAATATTATTAGTAGAAGAAAAATAGTCCCGTGAAGATCAGCAGCTGGAGTTTCTTGCAGCACCTCGTGTTCTGCTGACCCACAACAGGAAGTCACGACCATAGTACAGTGTATTCTTTTTTCTGTGGTCACGACCGTCATGATTGTTACTCTTTCCGTTTTGTCTTGGAGTAGAAGCCGCTGGTCTGTTGTCATTCTAACGTCGTCTCATCTCTGACGTTAATCATTCATTCATAACATTTACCTACTGTGAGTCCCACAAATAATTAGTAATTGGATTAAAAATTTTCGAGTGAATTAACAATTGGATTAACCATTTCGCTCTGAGGAGCATGCGTTGAGGTGCCCAAACCTCGAGTCCCCTTTTTCCAGAACGCGATGTCACGGCAGTCAGGCCTGGATTTGCCATTTTTGATTTTCATGTGGAATAAAAGCTGCTTTTCTGACGTCAGTCAACAATCCAATGTCATCCTGTCAGTCGGACGCTATCATTCACTGCATAAGAAGTGCGTTGAGTCATAAAAATAATTAGCAATTAGAATAAGGATTATTTGGGGCAGAACTTGAAAACTGTGATATTGAGAAGACTCATTAGTAAGGCATAAAGCTTTGAAGTGGAATAATTTATTCGCCTCCCATAAATTGGGCTCTCTATCTTAAAATAAATTTCTTATCAACAGGTTTCTGTCACACACTGAACTTTTTCCCATAATTTGGACTCTTTCTTTAACAGAATATTTCCTCACAAGATAGACGCTCATAAACTGAACTTTCTCCGGTAATTTGGAGTCTCTCCATAACTGGACAATTCCTTACAAGATAGACTTTCATAAACTGGATTTCTCCCATAATTTGGACTCTCTCTCTCTAACTGGACATTTCTTCACAAGATAGACTCTCATAAACCGGACTTTTACCCATAATTTGGACTCTCTCTTTTAATGGACATTCCCTAACAGACAAAACTCATAAACTGAACTTTCTCCCATAATTTGGACTCTCTCTTTAACTGGACATTCCTTTAAAGACAAGACTCATAGACAGGAATTTCTTTCATAAATTGAAATTTTTCCTACATTAGACTCTCACCGCAAGTGAGCGCTCTCATGAGCTCTGAGGGACTCACAGTGGGAAAATAATGCACGATAATACAAATATTTCTACTGCTTTGTTCCTCTATCTGCGCTATCTTCTGTTATATACAAAATTCAGTATCAGGCGCAATTTTTTCAAAAAGGTTTTTTCGAAATAAACAATTTCTTTACTATGCACTACCAAATGCTCGATAACATATTCCATAAAATATTCAAAGAAATATTACTCATGATATTTCATGCATTACTCATGTGACACACCTAACACCGCTCGCCTCACAATATTTCCACCAAATTCACGCTACACGCTGTTTAGTATATTCATTAATATCTTAAACAATGTTTCCCGCTAAACACCAGAAGATATTGCACACGTCATTTCTTGGTAGGCTTTCCTGAAGTACCATTTCGTAATGAATGTACCGGGTGCTGCAATATAACTCTTTTTTCAAAGAAAGTTACTTGAAAAAAAGGAAGTTATGCAGCCGCACCCTGTACATACAGTATATCCAGAAGTCGCGTTAGAGGTACACTTTTCCTCTACAAGACATCTCAGAACTAATGTGCTTAACATTCTTAGCATGATGTAACCCTAGTATGTTACCCCTAGATAATGAAGACACACGATATGCACACTGCTAAAGCAGAAAACCTGACGTAAAATACCTGCTTCTATCTTGGCAGGAACGAGAACAGACTTAATCCAATTAGGCATTAAACGAATTTAGCACCTTTTGTCGCACGTGAGCGCATAATTTTTGCATGAGTCGTAAAGTTTCAGTGAGGCGAGTGGGAGGAAAAGTTTTCGTATATTGGGCATTGTTGAAGATTTACACTCACGTAAATGACAGAATTTAGGTTACTTTTCAAGAAGTATATTTCAATAAAAAAAATTGAAACATTGAACACCAAGTGAAATGAAGCTCCTCCTTTCGATGACAAAATACGAGTTTTTAAACTGTTTGCGTTTCGATAATTATTGTTTTAGTTGATTTGTTTAAGGTTAGATTTCAATAAGAATTAAATTGTTCGTAAATCCATGTGATGCGAATAATTTCACTGGTTCACAGAGGATAACTGCATCTGTAAAGGACATTTTATGCTCTCATATTTAGTAGGAGTTTGACGAAAAACTTCATTAGCACCAACTATGTCATCACTCATGCTCCCCACAAATGACAAAGGAAAAAAAGACGTAAATTTTACTACGTTTGTGAAGCGGAATGTTTTAAAAAAATAAAGAATGCTAATGAAAATATTTCATTTCAACGCCCTCGATAATTCCTTATTTGTTACGTTGTCGTGAGATTGCGAGTCAAATAGAAGCACAAGAAGTGTTCTGAAAAATGAAACTTACTCTCAGAAATATTGGAAATTATTGAAAAGAATTCGGTGCTCTAGTGTTTTCTTAGGGGAAAATATATCTTTTATTAGGGATGTTACAGCTGTATAACAAAAAGTAAACTACAATTGGAATTATCTTCATAAAACTGTTGCTATCGTCATTGACGCAGAGAATGAAATAGCCTGTCATAATAAGTTTATGTTATTATTAAGCCAGCGGGAAAAATTTACTGTATATATGTGATCAGGAGAAGTGGGTTATCATAAAAGTACCAGTTTTAATAACAACTGAGTGTACTGTGTGTACACGCTAATTATTGAGTACAAAGTCCTAAAAAAACCTTGAAATGATTCCTTTTTATTCTCAAATATCCCTATGGGACTTGGGTAGCAGCTCAAGAATGGGCCAAACGGCTCGTTTTTGTTGTGATTTTCTATTCTATTTATCACAGGAATATTCTTGTGTGTTTGCTCTACGTACATTATTCCTCTTATGTTCACGTAGTAGACAATACTCGTAGCCGTCTGTGAGTGAGAACGTCCATTTTGGTGACGAAAATTTTCTGTGAGAATAGATTAGTTACGAAAAATTGTAAATTAAATGTGTCAAGCTATAAAATGTGAATGAAATGTGAAATTGAGTTGTTCTAAGGTTTGATTGTCCTCTTCATACTTCTTTTTTCTAGTCATGTATAGAATGTTTTTAAATGTATCTTGTGGTCAAAATGTTCCCTGCGTATTTGTTTCCTGCAGTATTTGTTTAATGCGGTATTTGTTTCCTGTTATTTGTTCCCTGCGGTATTTGTTCCCTGGTATTTGTTCCCTGCGGTATTTGTTCCCTGGTATTTGTTCCCTGCGGTATTTGTTTGCTGGTATTTGTTCCCTGCGGTATTTGTTTCCTGCGTGAAAACCAATGCTGTTGTCAATTATTCAAATTCTGTGGGATATACTGTATATAGACGCGTCAATTTAACTGGAAAAAATAATGGAAAACCTATTGGAACAATGGCCTTACTCTCGGAATACAATACAAAGTGACAAAATTAAAGGCATTACTTCTAGTTATTAAATCCTAGAAAGTAGTACTAAAATAAAAAATTTCTGACAATTCTGAAAAAGTATGTACATCGAATTGGAGTAGAAAGATTTAACTCTTTCAGTCGAGAACATATTTGATGGTACAAGAGAAATGGACGTATCTTTCCAAATCTTGTATATTCACCTGATTTAGCAAGAAAAAGGATAGGAAAATTATTGATATCCACAGATGATGCTACCCATCACATTGCTTTTCTAAAATCTTTCCTCGTATTGACGTCCGAAAATTTAAAATCAATTTTAGTGCTGAAAATTATTTTCTTCTTGTATACTAATTCGTCCTAAAAATTGCAGTTAAAAAGTATAATACTCAGAATTGAGACTTTCTTGCCATTTTGAACTCTATCAACTAGATGCCAAAGTCGAAATTAATTTTATTGTTAGGACGTAATTCAAAAAAGTTACTCTGGAAGAAAGAACATTCTTTAATAAGTACAGGGTGCGGCAACAGAACGTCTTTTTTGAAAGGGAATTCCTTTGGAAAAAGGAAGTTATGTTGCCGCACCCTGTATTATTATCGGGCGTGCAGTGAAAACTACAGCGTTCGTTGCAACCAGCATTTAATAGTTTTATTTAGCTACATTTCTGCAGGAAGCTTAAACCTGATTAGAAAAAAGGCATTACAGAGTTTTCATGGACATTTTGTACTGTATTTCATGATATTTTGTTGCTCATTGATCTCTGTGTGATATTTTTTAAATATACAGTAACTTCTAATAATGAAACTACATTTTCAACGACTTAATGTGCTCAGAAATGATAGAAGCTGTTTAGAGTTAAGGTTGTGTGATGTATAACTGTAAATGATCACGATGGTCGATAGGATATCTATGTCCAATGATGAAAATGATCATGCGCAATGGCAGACATAAATTAAGATCACGTAATCACTAAAAAAATAGATGTTAAAATATCCTGATATTGTGTTTCATTGTCATTTTTGTGATGGCATGAAAAAGGCATTAAAATGAGTGACCTATCATGTTGTGGATAATATTCTTGAAAGAAGCTCTGAGTCGTGGAAAAAAGAGTAAAAGCTCAACCAGTTTTTAATCATATAAAATATTTTCTTCAAGAAGACATCTTCAGAGAAACATGATTATTTTTTACACTTTTTGAATTACTGAATTAAAAATGCATGAGATAAATGTAGGTATTACAGTAGCTTCAATAGTATAGAGAATTGGTATTAGGTACTTCCAGTAACAATAAAATTCAGCAGATTCCTCAACATATACTCCTGTGGTTCGATGTTCTGTTACCCTCACATCCCAGTCCTCTCTGTTTAACACGTTTCCTGAGATTGCCTAGTCGGTGCAAATATTTACTTTGTACACATGGTCCCTAGCAGGCATTAAAAAAATTACAGAACCTAACATGAGTAACCCACCGGAGGGTCATTTCGCAGGAAATGTGTTAATTCGTAAAAATGTGTATTGCACAAGAAAGTAACTTAGCATGGACCAGCGATCTCTTCCACAGGTTTTTCTTGAATAAGGCTTTGATTGGACGACTAGTTTTCAAATTATTTTGAGCTCGTAATGTTGTTGCTCCGTAGGTTTCCCTATCGAAAAAATGAGATCACAATCAAGACGATTAGAAGTCAGGGGGCGTCTGAAAATTCTTTAAAAAACAACAAAGAGCAAAGAATACTGAAGGAATTAAAAGTATATATATCGAAATTTACACTTTCGATAAGATTAATGTAGGTTTCGAACTTCTGTAGTTCTACAGAGCAGAACTAGGAATAAGCCGCTAAAACTACCAAAGTCGTTGGACGCGGATGGATAGGTAGGGATATATAGAAGATTAAGAGTTTCAGCACCGTTGTGTTCGGAGGTTCCGTGCCGGTCCCAAGTCACCCAAATTGACCATATCACATGTGTGTAGTCTATTCAGACAGTAAGGATTCGCTGCAGTGTGGAGCGGGGTTGTCGGGCTGCGTGCTAATGGTAAATGCTCATCCTGCTACATCTTTGGCTAAACGTGACGTTCTACTTCTTCCTTGCTTTCACCTTTCTATATTTTGTGTTATTGAATAGCATTTCTTTCATTTTGTTTTTTTTTGTGCTACCTAGTACCAATTGTCTGACGCGTACTCCATATTTAAACTGGTTTATCCAGAACTACGAATAAACAACTTAAAATTTGACTATTGTCAAACGTTAAATAAAATTACTTAATTAGGAGTGAATTCGTCTAATAACGAGAAATTAAATAATAATTTCCTCTCCTTTTCAAAACGTCAAAACTACTACTATCCTTTACTATCCATGTGGAGTACGCTTCTTCAACAATTTTCTTTCTAACTTTAACTTCTCTCACGCCAAGCAGTTTCCGATGGAAACGCTAAAAGAGCACGTATCTTTTAGGTTAGTATCAATAAATAGAAAGCTGTGTGAAAGTATACCATCTGAAATACGCTTGTTAGGTCCATTATTAGCAGAGTAATTAATCCATCAACTTTCAACAGAACAAGAACATTTGGGTAGTTGCTATCAACTTTGGGACAGCGACGGGCGAACTCTTGCCGTTGAATAAGTCCTCGCATTCAATGGTAGGTTTACTCGCCTGTAATTAGGACCCTGCCCTTACATACGGCAATAATAGTAATATTGTCTCGGTATTCCGTTGAGTTTCATAGTAAAACTTTACTTTAGCTGCAGGAAGAAGTGGGAGGCTACAGGTCCTGCGTCGGCAATCCATGAGCACGAGTCATCTACGCCCTTTACCGCAGGAGGTCAGCGTGCGCTGCCTAGAATTCCGGTTGAACGCGGTTCTGGTGGTGGAAGACTGACATTCCGGCTCTAGACCCCAGGGACCGACGGTGCTCGAGCGTGTGGGTGCTGAGGCTAGCCGTTCTCTACAGCTTTCTATTAATGTTCTGGCTCTTGCAGACCTCAGTTTTAAATGTCAATCTGGTTATTTAGCAGGCCAGTTTTATGAGAGGGACGGCTTAAAACCCTTAACCAAAATATTGTGAACTTTAATAGTCTGTTAAAGAAAATTACCCTGCTAAATTGAAGTAGTTAGTCGCTGAAGTTCAAGTTAAGCGATTAACTTTCAGTTTAATCATAATTTACGTTTCAGTTGTTGACGGTCAATTCGTCAAAATGATTAGTTTATAAAAATATTTATATATAAAAATATTTAATTACTATATGATTTGAAGTAAATAAATTAGTTTAAAACCTTGACTTTTATTCCTGAAGTGTCGTGTACATTTGTGGCGTGCAAATTCGCGACATAAGTTTGTGATTGTTTTATTTACGTGACTGGTATAAATAGATATATTGTTGCAGAAGCGACAAAAATCGTAACAATTGATAATTTACAATGCAGGGATAACTAAATATTTCTAGGTTTTAAGAATTTATTTAGTTATGTGTTAGTTATTATTTTATACTTTTTGATATTTGAGTCAATGAAAGTGCAGAATTTCTGTTAAATTTTAACTTGATATACATATCTAAGTCCTGACATATCACTAAAAACCACCAATGATACAATTAACTAACTACATTGTCATGTATGAGCGTATGACGTCACAAGCCACAGCTTGGCCTTGGCCAATGGGAAGAGCGGTTGAGCACTTCATTGATTTTCTTCCCTCTAACCCTCAGTATGCCACAGGCTGTTGGATAATAAAGGCGTGTTACAGTACAGTGACAAAAAACCTAACATTTTATGTACCCAGCGGTGAGTGAGTGATGTATTGATGGAAAAGAAATTCATTATTTGAGTTAACATGAGAAAGATTATATGCAGTATATAGCAACTAAGGGGAATATGTTGACGAGGGTAACAGGTGTTGGAGGGCCATAATGAGGGTAAATTGAATGTTATTTTTGGTTCCGTGGCTTGTGACGCATTTCTTGTGGTGTGTTCGTCCTCATGCTTCTCTTCATGCGTGCTCCAAATAGTGCGCAATTTCACCATTAACTTGTGCTAAAGAATTAGCCTAAAAATTAACAAATATTTTTCGCCATTATGCAACTATCTTCAATAGTTTCACATCTTTGAGGTTGAATTTCGACATCGCTTTCATATATGCTTTAAAATAACTACAGAAAAATTAAACAACTTAGATGAAAATATTTGATCTTAGGAATTCACCTAAACTTGAATGAATATCGCACTTCCAAAATGACAAAAGAAACCTCCACAATTTCCTCTAAATACAAGGAAATTAGGAAATTTGTTAATGGGAGTACTGCGAGTCTTCAGCAACTGCAACGATGTATCAATTTTTACACAAATATTCCCTAAGTATGGACTTTCACAAGCATTACCTATTCTTATGCATTTTGTATTTCCCTGTATTACAGACTGAGAACTTTCTGTTGCCCAAAAGTTTAGTTTAGACACTTTTTATTGACGAATATAACTGTGTAAGCAACTTCTATTGCCTAATATCACAGTCTAAGCACTTTCTATTGTGTGATATGCAGTTATTAAATTAATAATCAATCAATAACAGAACTCCACCCACTTTAGCAAGGCTATATTTTATTTCGAAATGAATTGGTTTGGCTTTGACAACACTGGAGGCGTTTTATTAAAAATCTCTTTCATTGATTTGTATGTCGGTCCGAAGTCTAGCGTGAGTGCTTGTCAAGCGCTGAATAACGATACAAATCGTCATATGAACTGACACAATAGCATTCAAACAAATCAATTCATTTATTTTCACAAGGTCACACTCCCTCGTTAGAGAGAACACGTAAGATCTCCATGCCGTATTCACTGATATATTCATGTGTTTACAGTAGACAAGGGTGCACAGAATCATATCATCACTACACCGTGTTCATATGTTAAGTATGTTTGCAGAAGACAAGGGTGCACATAATTGTATAATCACTAAACCGTGTTCATATGTTCACGCGTTTACAGTAGACAAGGGTGCACAGAATCGTATAATCACTACACCGTGTTTATTTTTTCAGCATCTTAAGGTTGCAAGGGTCTCTAGAAGAACTTCAATTTGAAAAAGAACTTTGACTTAAGCTTAAAGACTTACGTCATTTAACTTTAATTCGAATCAGGAAGACGTTTTTGTTTGGGAAGAGAAAGCGATTTAATGTAATATTTCTTAATGTTCAGTTCGTACGTCTTTAGTGTGAACCCACTCGTGACTTATTGTGACTCATGACTTTTTGTGACTCAAGACTTATTGTGACTCAAGACTTATTGTGACTCAAGGCTTATTGTGACTCATGACTTATTGTGACTCATGACTTATTGTGACTCAAGACTTATTGTGACTCGTAACTTATTGTGAATCATGACTTACTGTGACTCATGACTTATTGTGACTCATGACTTATTTTTACTCATGACTTATTTTGACTTATGACTTATTGTAGTTCATGACTTATTGGGACTCATGACCTTATGACTAAACACCTTGCCATAAGGACGTCATGACCTCGTCATGACTTATTGTGACTCAAGACTGTTATTTTGTGAGTTTGATTTCGTAATCAAAAATTGTAATAAAATGTCTCAGTGTAGATGAAAACTATTGATCTGCCTCACAAATTATGCCAAAAACTATCATAATTAACATCGTTTAATGTACTCTTACTGAAAAATCATTCTTATCAGAGACGTTGCTTAGAGTGCTACTAAAATTAGAAAAAATATTACTATGCCTTCCGTAAGTTAATTCAAATTATTTATTCACCATGCTGTGCTCCTTCATTTTTATAAAATAAAGCTTATTAAGGTTTAATTTCTCGAGTTAACTAAAAAGTAAGTCAGAAATACAAACTGTCTTGAACCATTGACAAACCAGACAACATTTCTTCTTTCTCCTTCGTATTTTTTACTCTACCTTCCCTCCTTCTCTTCTTTTTTACCACACCTTCTCACCTTCTTCCTGACTATGCTTTCTTTCCTTTTTTTTGTACCTTACCTCCTTCTGTACTTTACTTTCTTCTTTTGTACAATATCCTACCTTTTCCTTTCTTCCCTATCCTCCCTTCTTCTCTCCTTCCTTATCCTCCCTTTTTCTCTATCCTCCCTTATCATAACTTTGCCACTCCCATCATATCCACCTTACTTCAACAATGTATCTCTTTACATCTCGCACGGATTCAGCTATCCAAATTTTTAAGAGACGTTAATATTGCACCCTGTTTGCGATTTGATTTTGGGGAAGTGATAAACTGAATTCAATTTGAGAACACAATTCAGTAAAAGCTTAAGGCATTTAACGTTTCACTCCTATTTTCCTGTTGCCTCTGTGGCGGCGGTCGATTGAGTTTCGCTATGGCTATTTTCAGCCAGATGTGACAGCAACAAGACTTGGGACTAACTCTGGAATTATCTGCCAGTAATTCCGTTTCCAAGTGGAATTAGATTACGCACATGCCAGACAGAATATTTTAAGGTGACATATGGGACAAGCAAATATTTTCGGTGCAACAATTTCAATATTGAATAATTGTGTGACTCGAGAGCTCACGTATTTTTGCTCTATCCTCAAAATTTCGGTCCATCAATATAATTTTACATATTCAATCATAACCAATTGAGAAGAGATAAAACTTCAAGGGAACTACATTTTCTTTTAAATGAGAGAGTCAGTGCTTGGGCTGCAATTATTATAGTCAATTTAGATGGAGTTAACAAATCTGAACTGAAATAAGCAAATCTGAACCGGAGTTAACAAATCTGAGCTGAAGTTTGCGAATCAAAGCTAAAGTTATCAAATCACATCCTAGCGAGGCCAGTACTCTCGCTGCAACCAGAGTCACACGACTGTTATAAAAGTTATATAACTATCAGAGTTACAGACCTTGGGCGTGGGATCAAGGAATGGGCCAAACGGCTGGTTTCTATTGCCTTATTCTTTTTCTAGTTACCCTCACTGCAGCCAAAGTTACCCTCACTGCAGCTTAAGTTACCCTCACTGCAGCCAGAGTTACCCTCACTGCAGCCAGAGTTACCCTCACTGCTGCCAAAGTTACCCTCACTGCAGCCAGAGGTACCCTCACTACAGCCAGAGTTACCCTCACTGCTGCCAGAGTTACCCTCACTGCAGCCAGAGTTACCCTCACTGCAGCTAGAGTTACCCTCACTGCAGCTAGAGTTACCCTCACTGCAGCCAGAGTTACCCTCACTGCAGCTATAGTTACCCTCACTGCAGCCAGAGTTACCCTCACTGCAGCTAGAGTTACCCTCACTGCAGCCAAAGTTACCCTCACTGCAGCCACACAGGCTCCGTAGTGTCGCTTACTGCCTTCCCTCGAGTATCAGTTGCAGTCCCAGACAGTTGTCTCTTCTTGTGTCGTAGTCTTCCTGTTCTGTTCACACATTTAAATTTTTCCATGGTCAGAAGTCAGAGTGATTTTCCCTGAAAACTAGGGCTTTAGATGTTTTCAAGTTGATATCTTATATGTAGCCAATAGGGCTTTACAGTTTATCGTTTAGGAAGAAGTTAGTGATTATGTGTTTTATTGACTGAGTTTCGAATGCCTTTTTCGGAAAGGAATTTGGTTTCACAAGAATTTTTACCTTTTTTACAATGAAACTATAACAATATTGATAGAGAACCTAAATTTTTGTTTTGGTTATTTCACTCTTATTTAAGAAATTATCAAATAGTGCAAGTGGTGTAACTCTAAACTGTAATATTCAATCTAGGTAGCAATTTATCAAATGCTATTCAAGAGTGTGATAGACGAAGAAAGAGGAGAAATGAGCATTCAGATGGCCAATTTTTTTATAA
This sequence comes from Trinorchestia longiramus, assembly GCA_006783055.1. Lineage (NCBI taxonomy): Eukaryota > Metazoa > Arthropoda > Malacostraca > Amphipoda > Talitridae > Trinorchestia > Trinorchestia longiramus. The sequence continues at coordinate 288,178 of VCRD01000277.1, forward strand.
TTTTCCAATTGAAAAGAAGAGCAAAATTGCTGACAGTTTTATTTTCTTTTAGTGTTATAAAAATTGTCATGAATGATTTGCTTTAGAAATTTTAGCTTTTCCTCAAGGCCTCGTTGTTCAGGTGACAATTCTTCAACTCTCGTATGGCCTTCCAGTTTGAAGCTACAAGGCCGTAGTGCGGAATCAAAAGTCTGATGAAAAGAAAGAAAAACCGTTTATTGTAATCAAGTTTATACATGACATATGCATTAACATTGCGATGTCCTGATGAGTAAACTATCAAGCGTTTTATCATAATATTTCGTGAAGAAGAACTTTTTGACCGAAAACGAGAGTCATCAAGTACTAGATTTCATCTGGGATGCAGTTGAAATTCTAAAATGAACGTCATTCAAAGTATTCAGGTTGACATCATCTGGTCATTTACGTGACAAATTTCATTTGTCTGTGATGAAGCGTGTTCTTTTTTTGAGCGACGTGGACAGAAAGCTAGAGATGAAACGGAAAATTGTCTATAATTGATCCTGAAGAAAGCGTGATTTAAGCATGATGCACAATATCGTTCAACTGATGTTCCGTTATTTTTTGTAATTTTTCGATATTACGGAGTAGTGATTGTGTTTTATTTTGTCTCTTGAAAATGCTAAATACGAAACGAATTACGAAACAAACTTAAAAATGACTAAAAAAGTTGTGATTCATCAACTTTGTGACGTGTCTCACATGTACTGTAAACGAACTATCACATTGCAGTAACTTAATCGGCAAGTTTGGCTTTACTGGTATTTCATTGTTCATTTTTTGTTAAACTAATTTGTGAGGCTGACAGTAGTGAATGCAGGTTCTGAAATATGCATGCGTCACATACATTCTCATTTACTATTGTTTTACAGCTTGAATGTGATGAAGTTTCATGTTCATATTGTACACGTTTAATGTCTTTAAAAAAGTACTTTAAAGGACTTTAATGTTAAGTATAACCGACTATAGATTCTTACATTTTATTCAGAAAGTAAATTATTATACGATCTTTGACACCAAAACTCCTGATTTCAAATTTCTTCATTCCAATTGGAGTTAACTTTCCGTAAAAACTATTTCCGGAGGTTGAGTCTCAGGTATGTTACACACGTGCATAACAATTAATATTGTGAATGTAAAGTTCACTTACGAATTAGACCTTTAATGTTATTAACACTACTCTGCTTGCTCCAGCCTCTAGTACTGCTGGAGTTACATAACACAATTTGTTAATAAATTAACTTATGCAAATCTTGTTATGGCCGTAGAACGAACTGGAATACAAAGCTCCTCATGAATACCTGAGGCTTTTGATGCAAATAAAAGTAGCCGTATACCGAGATCATTTGGAGCTTGTTCCAGCCAAATTAATGAACTAAACGCGAGGGAACAGTAGACGTAGATGATATTAATGTCTGAAACGATTTGTTACTTTGAAGTTGGAATGAATAGATGACACTATTAGCATTTGCATTGAAATGATAGAAATGAATTTCTAATCATCACAAACTTTCTTATGAAAATATGTAGGTATAAAATATCAAGGAAATTTCCTCTCTCCTCTATATTCAGAAAGTAATTATAATATATCATATTTTAAATGCTTATTTTATAGAGTTTTTGAAACATTCATATATTTGCCAACCTTAATAACTGAAAATGTTAATTATCGAAATTCGGGGTATAACAATTTACTTTATGTATGCAAATCTCAAGAGCAATTGCCGTAGTTTTATAACAAACTCTCGATATCGACTAATTTCTTCGATAGAAAAAGATTAGGTCTAGATTAATATTTGTAGCATAATTGTTAGAAATAATACTTAGCCATAGAAATACAAATTACGCCAGCTTTACAGAAATTCGTGCTGCAGATTATTATACAAAATATGTAAAGCAAGAGGACTTTTAAATACCAGAGAGTGTTTCTACCGGCGCAATGATCATAAAATCTAACAAATAGCATTGATTCAGAGGAGCTTGCTACTTGACTGTCTATCAAAACATATTTTCTCCTAGAATTAGAAATCATAAATGAATAAGTTTAAAGAGAATTAATCATCACATTCGATGTAAGATGGGAGACAAAAAAATTCAAAAGCGATGAGTAAAATTAATGCGCTAAATTGCATTCAAAGATTTTGAAATCATTTCACAATCGCTCAGCGAATTTCTGTGTAGTAATTTTTTTCAATAACGAACTTTTGAGGCATAAAAAGTTAAGCAAAATTAATACATTGAGTGTTTTTCTGCGCTGCTAATTAAACAGAATTAAATAATAAGCTAGTTTTCAGAATTTATTGATTTCAACAAAGTTCAATATTTTTTACCAACCACGTTTTACAGTGTGGCCAGATAAAAGGAATCCATGTAATTGCATTTGAAGGTGAAACCAGAGTCACAAAAAATATTAGATTTCTGAAGCTTCAAAGCTTGATTGGTTGTATTCAAAATGGCTAGTATTTGTAATATAAAAAATACTCGGATGCATTGTTGTGAAGCATATGGTTTATGAAGATGGAAAAAATACAGAGGAAACCTTGGGAATAAAAATGAACAAATAGCTCTACTGCAGCTACGTCTGTAATATTAAATTCAGTAATCTAGATGTAAAACTCGTTTCGGTTGACAAATAGCAAAACTTATCAAAATTTCGAATAATTGCCAACATTATTTCAAAGTTATCGGATTGGCGAATGAAACCCCAATGCAGGGTTAAAGTGCATGCTGCGTAAAGTTATGTGCCATTCGTTAAAAGACGTTTGTATTTAGTGTAAAATTAACTGTTATGTAAACAAATTTTGCGAGTAATGTTTTTAAATCAACTGAGTTTTCACTGAATACAATTTTACAGTGCAGACAGTTTAAGTCTGTAGGGGAACGTCTCAAATAGAAGTCATGTGTACTGTAACCGATGCATCATTCTGAAAACATTTGAGGTAACAGTTAAAACGTGTGGAAGATATAAGCCTTACCATTTCTGTCTATGACGACCCTCTATTACTATTGACCATGCAAAAAATTCATATCTACCGTAACTGAGTCAGGTTTACAATATTATTGTAAATAAAACAAATATGATGGAGCTTTTTCTTTACAGATGGTGTCCTGGGACGTTGTTGTTGGCATCAGTTTTTTTATTGCAGTATTTTTTTTTGGAGTCGTACTTCGCGCCTACGAAGTACTCAAGAATGTAAGTTATTAATACGAATGTTAGTTAGTTGTTAGTAGATACGAATCAACCATACAAGAACTTAGTTCAGCGAAAATGCTTGAACTGAAACGAAGTATATGAAATATATTTTTACGAGGCAAAAATTCTCACATGGGAGTAAAATACGCTAATGTTCATTTTTAGTTACGAGTAAAAAGACCCAAAAAAGGGCATATACTCTAGAAGTTGGCTTTCACTTCGAATTAACATCAAACTTACATTGTTACGATATACCAGTTGCAATGCAACGTACAGAAAAGTTACCTGCCAAAAATAATACCATGTTATCAACGGAGAGAAAACAACACAACGATGTTATCAACAGAAAAAAAACAACAGAACAATAACATGTTATCAACAGAGAGTAAATAACAGAACAATAACATGTTATCAACAGAGAGTAAACAACAGAACAATAACATGTTATCAACAGAGAGTAAACAACAGAACAATAACATGTTATCAACAGAGAAAAGAAAACTTTTCAACATACGATGTCACCATGTCTTCACTGATGTTTTAAAGCACTTCTTTCTAAATACATCTTTTTTCTAAATACATTGAATTATTCATAAAATTATAGACTGCACGGGATGTATCACTGCACTGAAGTAATGCGTAGAGATACGAATTACAGCAGAATAATACGTTAGTGGCATAGTTTTCTACCACTGAACTTTGTCAAAGAGATTTCTGGTGATTTGTTAATTTTGTGGATTATTGGATATTTTGAATTTTTTATCAGTTCTTAACTTGTTTTCTTGTCGAGGTCAAAAATTAAATAAATTCATAAATTAAAAGGCAAGCTAACTTCGGAAGAGAACTCTCATGTTTCTTACGCAGGAAACAGTGTTCAAAAGAACAGTGTTCAGTGTTCGAAACAACTCGGTCATCATAGCATTTCACTAAAATTTATATTTGTAAGTTAACGCTTCGGAATCTGTCTTATATTTACCCATTACTACAACTAGCAACTAAATTCTCTTGGTTAGTAAACGTTGCTAGTTTGAAACTTGTATACATTACGGTTCAACTATACGGAGTACTGCTTAACTATGTGTGCATTCTCATACATTTCAGAGGCATGTCATCCAACAGCATCGTAAGTAAATTTTCTCCTACACCGACTCTCTCACGGCTTGTTTCCCATTCTCTCTCGACCGAAGGCCTCACAGCACAGCGCCAGCGTAGGCAGGAAAGAATCACTCTACGGCGCCTGCATTCCATGATGAAGCGAAGGAAATGGCCGTCGAGAAGACCAAAGTGGCCTATCAAACGAAGATTTTCGAAAAAATATACTCGTCTATCGACCCTTGAGGCTCAATCTCAAATGAACACAGTTTTCATTGAGGATGATGTTATGGGAACAAATGAAATGGCTTCTCCATCTCCTCTAAAAGGGTTCAGAAAACGACGTGAAGAAAATCACAAAAAAATCATCAAGCGCAAACTGGACCTTCGATTGCAGCAAGTCAAGAAGGACGACGAAAATGGTCATGAAAATCAATCACATAAGTCAAAAATTTATCAAAAGTCTACTATTCCTGCGAGAAAATTTAGACGTAGTTTTTGGAAGCTAAACTTACTTAGAAGAGTAATTGGGTATATCAGTCATTTAAAAAGTCTGTTGAACTCTGCTACTGGTGAGCAGGATGATGACATGATTTTCTTGCAAACTGAACTCAGTAGTCTTGCTTTGACGGTCCATCCTTGACGAATTCCCTAAAAGATATACATGTTGTCTTTTTTCACGTTGACGTGATGATGCGCGTATTAATTTTTTCACACTGGTTTTACAGAAAGAAGTAACCGATAATTAGTTCAGGTTCTGCAGTTTAACGTGGTTATAACCAGAGATAAATATTACGTATTCTATGTAAAAGGGCATCGAAAGTTCTTATAACGGATACGCTAAAGTGTAATCGCTTTGTTCAAAAGTAAAAAAAACACGATTTCCATACATTGTAGCTGTTTTTGTCAGTATCTAGGTAAAGAAATCACAAAAGTTTTATCAACTCTGAAGTACTTGTACGGAGAAAGCTAATTTCCAAGCTTCTATTCACTGCACTTATGTAGTTTTCTCTATGGAATGAACAAGTACAATGTAAAAGAGAAAATGTTATTATCTGTTTTTCAATAAGCTACCACAATTCAGAAGCGACAGCTCACGGTTGCTTGAATTGTTGTTATATGTTGAAGGAGTAAAACACATTTCTGAAACACTTAGAGCTAATATTAATTTGAATTTTAAGCCTAAAATTTGAGGATTATAATTTCATTTTTTGTAGTCGTCTCATTGAATCATAGATTTAGTTTGTTCAAAATGGATTTTTCTCATAAGAATGTTTAATGTTTAAGGTTTCACTAAGTAACCCAAAACCATTGATAGTCCCCCCATGAACTTCATTTTTATACCAATGCTGCTCTGTCTCAATCATAATCATAGTACACATTGAATAAAAAAATTCATGAAATTGAAGACACGATATGCTAGATAAAGTCATATCCACGATATTCTTCTGAATTGTCAAATAAATTTCATTCTAAATCTACCGATTTTTCAGTGTTTGAAGCCTTGTGAAGGATTTGGTTATTTTATTATTCATGAATCGCTGTAAATGCTTAAACAAGGTAAGAGCTCACTTTTTAAAATATAAATTTCCTTTAAAGTGAAATATTTTTAGAAATCCTTGTGAATTTTTTTATTATTCATTAAGTATAAGTTAAAATTATCATCATTAACGTATGATAATTTGTTGTATTTTTTGCAATGTTCTTTACGTATATCACAGGTGCATGTAATATAATACAAATAAAGTCTCTGTCAACAACTTTGAAGAAGTCGGGCCTAGTTCTATTTACTCCCTTATTCCAAGCCACATTTCCAATTTGTTTTTACCATTCCCTTTCAATATTTTCCTATTTAGGATATAAAAAACTGTAGATATTCCTATCCTTGATAATTTTTCATACCCAAAAAAGTAAATGAGCTACACACTTTTAGAAATGCCTGTGTGGACCACATTCTTCTAAACCACCACGTTGACGGTTAGCTTATTAGTAAGTCTTCACATTGGCAAACTCCATTTTCAGTAGCCATCACGGTAGCTGCAGCTACATTAGTGTCATCACATTGGTAAATCACTTTGGAAAGCCGTCATGTTAGCAACCACCACAGTAGTAAATCATTCCAGTGTTAGACCATGAATTTAGTAATCTATCATGATGACAATTGGTAATTTATAGCATCGGCAAACCATCATATCGATGAGCTACCACGTTTGCAAGCAACTTGTAAATGTGGTATTCTTCTAAACCCTTGTTGCGGCATGGGACTCAGCTAGCTACCCAAGAATGGATCAAACGGCTCGTTCCTGTTGTCATATTCTGTTCCTGTTTTCAGAACGCTCTGCTTTCACACTTTAATGAAGCTTCCGACAGGCTGGTATTACAGTACACGTTTATAAACGAAGCTTCTCAACAGGAATTTGAACAAAATACCAAAATTGTTTACAATACATTGAACATGATATTATGTTCTAAATTGTTGAATCAACAATGTGTACAAGCTGCTGGCTTAAATGGGCCCCTGAAATTAGTATTTAATTGACTGAACCTCTTGTTTGAACAAATGCGTTGTGTCATAGTTACTCTTAGATTGGCATTATAAACTTCAAACATTTCACTTCTACTTTGAAGAGTTAGAAAAAGGGTTTTGTTTGCAATTTCGGGTTCATTTTAAACTCAGTTGCCAGGGGAACTTCAATCCACTTACGATAATTTTCAGACTTTTCGAAACATGGGAATTATATTGCCATTTTAAAATATTAATTGCACACGAAACTGTTTGTATTTTGATAGACTGTAACGAAACCCTGTCAAGGAGTCTTGTATAATTCCTAACATTTTTGTCGATAACTTTGTTTCATTTTACGTGTGGTTGGCAACAAATGTTCTGAAGCCTAAGACTACATAGAGCCTAGATCACGATTCTTTTATCTGATGACTTCATAATGGAAACACGTAGTTAAGACTTCTAATATCTATTAGACCTAAATGCCGTATAATGTTATCGTTCGAATTATTTCATAATTTAATTTTGTGTTTGTGAACAATATCAAGTGTCAGTATCAGATATACTTTATAATAGACTAGTGAAATTGTGATAAGCCTGTGTGTCTTCCACTCTACAGTTCTAGTTATGCAATACTTCATTAAAAATTGTGCTCTAATGACCAGGACTTTTATTTCAAAACTTCATTCTGACCATTGAAAAAAGAAGCAAGAAGAACTGGAAACAAAATTGAAGTCAGTTTATTAAGTTAGTTTGAAAAAGTATTTAATTAAAAAGTTATTCATGTCCTATGGACATGGTCCTACAAGTAGACGCAGCAAAAGGACGTGGACTATCGCGTTAAAATTTGCAAATAATCGTGACAAATTTAAGGACGGTTTCACGTTGCAAATGCAGACAATTCTAGCAAATTTAGGGACTGGTTCACGTTGGAATTGCAGGTAATCCTAGCAAGTTAAGGAACGCGGACTCTCGCATTGAAATTCCAGGTAATTCTGGTAAATTATGGGGCCTGGACACTCGGTTATTAATAGCATGCAATCTTGGAAAATTAAGGGACCTGGACTCTCGGGCTGCAATTCCAGGCATTTTTGGTAAATTAAGAGGTCTGGACACTCGGGTTGCAATGGCATGCAATCCTGGAAATTAAGGGGCCTGGACTCTCGGATTGCAATGGCACTCAATCCTGGGAAATTATGGGACCTGAACTCTCGGGTTGCAATGGCGCACAATCCTAGGAAATTAAGGGTCCTGGACTCTCAGGTTGCAACGGCACACAATCCTGAGAAATTAAGGGGTCTGGATTCTCGGCTTGTAACGACATGTAATCTTGGGAAATTGAGGGACAGTTTCGTAAAAACGAGATCTCGAGACACCGGTACTCCGAGATGAGCACTTGGACGCTGATCAGGAATAAGGTAACAGAAAAATGTGTTAAGGTTGCACACACACATCTGTACGAGGGGAGAGACGCATGAAGTGAGAAAGAACAGGCGCAAAGTAAACCGAAAATTTTACTGTGCAGAGGGCATGAAAAATGTGGTTTAAAAAACTTTGAAACCTTATAAAAAACAGATATAATAGTTTAAGAAGTAATGTAAATAACGTGAAGTAAATACTCGTAATTAACAGGAAGAGAAAAAGAATTCTAGCCTCCATACGAAAAGGTAGGATAATGAATGAAGTTTCATTGCCACTAAGGGGGCCATGAAGTTTGATCTATGTCGAACCTGGCTCAAGATTCCATTTATAGTCGCACCAATAAAATACACGTTATGTACCGTGTATGAACTTCTGTTTTGTATTCTACAATCAGTAAAACTCAGTACACGTACTCCAACCCCATCACTCGTGAGTGGGGTTGGAGATAGTGCAAGCCTCGCTCAGTGCACATGCTCGACACTCTGAGTGGGGTTGGAGCTAGTGCAAGCCTCGCTCAGTTCACATGCTCGACACTCTGAGTGGGGTTGGAGACCGTACGAGTACAGTCATCAGAGCTCAATAGACATCGCAGCTTTGGACAATGCTGGGACTACCGTCAACTAGGAACATCCGCTCGAGCAGCGCCCCACACAGCGCACCGCATCTAAAATATGCGACTCGTGCCTTTATGTCTTCATTCTCGTCATCATTGACCAAGAATGTCCGGCGCCACTACAGTCCACTGGGCTTCACTAGGTTTCCTCAACACTTTCTCACTGGATTATAATGTTTTCAAGTCATTTTAATTGGTACAAGGGACTCACGCGCTCCACAAAGTCAGAGTGTGCTTATTTTATGAGGCAAAAACTATAATATTATAGTTGATACAAAAAGATTTTATTCTAAATGGAAGACATCTGTTACAAGCCTTGCAAGGACAGGGTCTCATCTTCAGAAAAGCAACCATTTGCATGTGTGCTTCCAAATGTGAGCATCTTTTTGACGTTGGAGAGTGCGTTGTCGACGTAAATTATTACTTAAGTTGCGTGATTTTTGTTTAGTGGGTATGCACATTTATTTCAATTGATTCACGCTTCAAGTGCTTTTTTTTATACTTAAGTGACAACTATTGGGATGATTCTAAGATTTCTACGTTAGTGTATCTTGTAATCTACGAAACCATAATACGACTAAAGTCTGTCTGAGATCTAAATTCTATAGTTCAATGGCAATTATTTCTTAGGGCTCTAATCTACGCTATGTGTAACACACACTTAATTAATATAGCCCCATAGGTCATTTCGGTTAAAAAATCTGATGGATAAAGTATTGAAAGAACTTGATACTCGTTAATGGGTGAAAATAGCATTCGAAGAAGTCGACAAATTTCAGTTTGCTAAGTCGGATGTTGAACAAAAAATATGAGACATACATAGAAATGGTTGATATCGTTTTGATAACCACGTAACGCTGTGATTGTCAAGACCTTCATTAACTTAAAATTATTTCGGGATTCTACAGTTTGAAAGCGACAAAACAATTGACATTCTATTTACATCAGAGAATTATTCCATCATTGTTAGGTACAAGAAGATTTCAACAATTGCTTCGAGCATTTCAGAATAAAATAAACGCCGGTGAGATATAATACAATTATTACACAGTTGACGTCACTTCTACGGTCAACAACATTCAAGTTTCTTTAATTATCTGATAACTTAATTATGAATTACTGACAAGCTTTAGATGAAGACTCTCGCTCTTCCTAAACCTTACGTCCATTTAAATTTCTGATAGCAATTTGCATAAAAAACTTAGTGTCAAACATCTCTGTAGTTTGACAGCGATATCATGAATGCTCTGAGTTGAATCCTACAACCCCGAGTTGAATCTACAACCCAAAATCCAAGTATTTAGGGAAAGTATCGCAATATATTTTTGAAGCCCAATTTAATCTTCCTAACTTTTTAATAGCCGTTATCTAAGAATCATAAAAAAGTACGAAATTCAATCTAACAGCTAGATGCGATTGTGCTAGAAGATTTCTTCTACGCCGAGAAGAGAGTCTTGAAACCGCTATGACTTTTAGAAATAGTTTTGAAATATTTGAGCGTTGCTGCGCAGCTGGAACCATAAAAGGCATCTGGTCAAGAGCTACACAGAAATGTATGTAAATAAGGATCGCTCGAATTTCTGGTGCCTTAATAAGACCTTCGAAGAATCTCTCACGCCAAGTCTGTCTCGCTAGACGCTTTGTCTCTGTGCCGTGCCGCCGTCCGAGAAGCTCTGCGGATTCATCTTCTGTGAAATATGGTAAAATCTGAACTTTACCGGTACTGAATATCTTCTCAAACTCTTACAGAACATGGAATAGAGGTGTTTCATTTTGAAGAAAAATTAAGGTATAAATTCTTTGTTAATTATGTTACTCATCAGTGGTTTTAGAATGGATCTTGTACTCACAAATCCTACTCAAGGCTGATGCCGTATGAAATAAAATAAGGCAATAAAAATGAGCCGTTTGGCCCATTCTTGGGTTACTACCCAAGTCCCATGCTGTATGTTGAGATGCAGGGTTGTACAACGTTGCTGAAGATATGTTTTCATTGTGTCTTTATTTAAATTTCAAATACAACTTGTTAAGGCATAGTATGATGTTTTTGGCTTTGGAAATGAGTAAATAAATTTAAAATGTTGACTCACCATCCTTTATTTCATAAATGAACTCTTGCTCTTTTACAAAAGTCATGCCCAATGCGATGAGCAAAATCTTTTTTTATTAAAAATTAACAAATTCTCTTTCCTTGATGAAAATCGGGAAAAAAACAGCAAATCCGTTTTGTCTCTCGAGCTGAGGTAGAACAATCAGCATGAAGTTCATATGCTGTGTATCAACAAAGTTCCAACAGACCACGTAACATATCAATGTTCTCATTCACTCTAATTATTGATAAATACGTAACCTAGGAATTATAGTAGGAGAATTTCATAAGAATCATCATCTAGTTCAATTCTCAATTGAAACTATTCTGAAAAAAGTAATCCTTTTACTCCTTGCTCACGTTATATTGTTCTTTTTGCCTGCACTCAGTTCCAATATTCTTTTATTTCTTTTTCTCTCTCTTATACTCGTATGATCCGCTTTCTACCTTCATAATTTTCTTACCTTTGCCTATGTATTAAAATGAAGAGTAAATTTTCTAATAAACCCTGTAAAATAACTTCTAGTTTTCGTTTTTTTCTCTTAAATATGTATATACTTATTATTGAAAATAACTTATAACTTCGGATTCCTCGTAAAGTATTTATTCTAGTAGAAACTTGAGGATGTACATACATACAACATGCATGCACATCTTCTGTGTGTGCCTCAATGTAAATGAAATTTTGGATTGAACGGTGACAACCATAAGAAAATTCTGATATCTTTTGGATATCTGAGTGGGGTTGGAGACTGTACGAGTACAGAATGTCTTTAGACAAAAATATTGGTCGAATTGAAAATTCCCAACATAACTTGGAAGGAACTAAGCGTTGCGTTACAACAGAACAAAAAATTTAACAACAGAGAAGCAGAAACAGGGAAAAGGAAAAAAGAAGTTTACATACATTTCCGATCGCTCGACGTTAGCTTTTGAGGACAAGTCATTTACTTCTTGAAATTAGAACAACCTTTTCAAAGATCCAACTGCGACTCTTCTTATATGGTGCTTTTATATCACGAAGTCTCTTCCCTTTATTATACTCCTGCACTATGACACGGTTCTTGTCACTCTTCAATCCATTTGCCCTTCATCCAACACGGGAATGTCACTACAAAATTTCTTCCTTTTCTTAGGTATTTGTGGAATTCTTATTGGAACGAATGATGCTTTATTTTCTATTTGTGATACTCAAGAGTTGCAAAATGATATGCAAGCGAAGTTAAACAATTTAATTCAGAGTCAATAATACTTAAAGATATTTAAATGTTCAAATTTTCAGGGTTTTCTTTTATTAAAATACATGAAAACAGGTTGCAAGAGCTAGAACATTAATCAGAATACATACTAATTACGCTTTTACCAAGTATTTAAAGGGAGTCAAACCTTATGAATATTACGTTTCACTGCGTAATTTTTGCAACAATGGATTTAGATTATATTTATTACACACACATGATAATATTTTGTTGACGAAATAAGATCATTCAATATATGAGCTAAGCTCGTCGCAGTGTTTTTTTGCCTTAGTAAGAATTGAAATAAATAACACTCCCACTGCTGTGAAACAATTGTTCCAAAGTCAAAAGTTTCATCGGGAATTTAATGATTTTCAGTCAAGCTATTTACTGTTTACATTAACAAGTTGGTATCGGTGCTCTGATTTGTTTATATTAACTTATCCAGTCATAATGTTTTTATGAAAAATTTATGATCACTTTTTTCACATTATAAAAGAAAATTTCAGAACATCTACTGGCAAAAAACTACGATGGAAACAGAAAAATGGTCGAAATTCTGAATAAAAATGCAAAAACTACGAAAAACGTAACGATGAATGTAAAGCACTGCTGGAAAGATTGTGTCCTGGAAAATGGTGCTATAAAATAAGTTGCAGATGAATTCTGCTTTAAGAAACAAGTTGTTTCATTTTACTGCCGTAGTAGGATTTTAAATTTGCACTCGATTAACAGAGATGCATGAGATGGTCAATTTTGATTTGTTTTAAGTATTATATCGCTATCGTAATCAAACTTTTGATAACGATTTAGATATTTACTGCACATACTATCTCCACGGAGTTTATAATTTTCATTTTATTTGCTCCTATTTCAAAGACAATTTACTAAACTTTAAACTTTATTTTCTGTTTATTTTCAATGTTTTTTAAGCAATGGAACATTTCAAGAATAACCTGAAAATTGTTTTGTTGTAACTATTTCGAAACAAAGGAAGTATTGGGCAGAAAAAGCCCAAGCAAAACAACATCACGTACTGCTAAGTGCTGCTTATATCAAAATTAAAAAAGTGACATAAAGAACTAATTCGTCATTAAGATATAGCAATTGATGTACGAAACACATGTTTCAATATCTGTATGGACATGTTTCAATTTTAGGTGTTAATTTAGGGAGAAACCTCACACGTGCGCGTGCTGGTACCGTAAATACGAGCGTGTTCTATTTATGGATTTCACGCTCACTATTTCTGCTCAATACTTGTTATCATCTCTTAGCTGCTGTCTGTAGTATCTCATTCGTTCCCTCGCTGTCATCATTCGTCTAATGAACGCAGAAGCTGAACTTTATCGTAAATAATGTTTTCCGTAGCAACGATAGAAAAAGTCAAGAGCCATTTAGTAAAACTAAAAACTTCATTAATTAAATAAAAATTAATTTTATCAATTGATTAATCGAATTAATTAAATACAGAATATAACTTCAATATAAATATTCATGAATTTTTTCTAACCAATACTCTACGCATAACACACGCATTAGATGGGGGTCAAAATATACTTACTCTGAGCCTATGCACAAAGTTTGTTCAATAATTAACGTTGAAACTTTTAGAGCCTATCTTTGTCAAACAAACAAATGCACACAAATCCAACACAAAATTAAATACTTAATAATCGAAAATTAGCTCATTTTATTCACTATGTCCTCTCTGGGCCAATAACAAGATGAAAACGCCTGGCAAATGACGAGCATGAGTCACAAATGACTTCTTGAAGGACTCTGATTCATAATTTTTTGGATTTTTATTCCAGTGCATTCAAATTTTGGCAATCTGTCTCTGAAACCTGACTCTCCAAGTCTGGTGGTTCAGGTCTGGCGAGGAAGGAGGCTATTCTTCCTTCGAAATGAAGTGGGGAACAATGAATACCAACCACCTTTTGATTATTTGAGAGTGTTGTGTCGTGCTGAAATGATCACATACGTTTT
>VCRD01000277.1:309058-367798 GCA_006783055.1 Trinorchestia longiramus
ATATATATATATATATATATATATATACTTCCACACGTTCAGGTTTACTACCACGATCCGTTCGGACCATTCTTTAATTGGCACATCAACGAATATATTCTAATTACCTCTGAACATTCAGTGTACACTGATATATTTCTCCGAGATGATCTGGACTTTCAAATAGAACTTCGAATTCCATGGTTGACTTACCGAGGGAAATGCAGAATTCTTCTGCTTGACAAAAGTTCATACCCCCCGAAGTTTTAAGGTAAATGCATCCAAAAGTTTTCTGAACGAACGGAGAATCACACACGGTTTGATTTGAGGCGGCACTCGAGGTTTCTGAAAGATAAATCATCAGAGTGTTTACATTTTTTGTTTAATTTTTATGTATCAACAGAATCAGTAATCCAATATCAGTACTAGTGTAAAATTACTGTCATCAAAATATGAGAGCTTTTTTGGTTTCGTCGTAGCTTATCGGGTGGACATAGAATTTTTTTCACCATCCAAGGGTGTTGGTCTTACCAACTTAAATTTTAGTTTACATATGTCAATGAAGGAATTTCCATTATTATTAATAGTAATCCTCGGAAATACCAATTAAGACATCTATTTAAATTTCATCAATTTGTAAAATGTTCGATTTGGGTTTTGGGTGCAGTCAAAAGCAGGGCTGTGGAGTTAGAAGTTCAATTCTTCAACTTCGACTCCTGAATTTTTAAATACTTCAACTCTGACGCAACTCTTTAGTAGTAATTTTCGGCTGATTTCAACTCCAACTACACAACCCTGCTGACGATGAATGCTGCTGAGTCCTGATGGCTGATAACAGGTTAAGCATGCATATTATTTGTCAATTTTTGGTAGTTAACTCAATATTTATTGGAGTCGGATGTTGAAAACCCCGAATCCGACTCCTGAATTTAAGAAAGTCCAACTCCGACTCCAACTCTTCAGCAGCATTTTTCACTTGACTTGGACTCTGATTCTTCGACTCTCACCGAACAGCCATGATAAACAGTGAAACCAGGTAATATTTATTGACTGTACAGCCTTGATAAACAGCAAAATCAGATAGAATTTATAGCTGCTGAAACTACTAGCAACTGCTCAGAGAAGTCTCAAATCCAAGAGGCATGCAAAAGCCACTACCAATCACGTTGGTTTTAAAACTTTGTTGTTCCTCCTCTGACAGATACTTAGATAAGATTTCACACATTACTTTTTTTCTTGATTTCGAATTATTGTGACAAAAAACAAAATTTGGGAAATCATCTGCATAAATGACAAACCTTCGAGCATGTCATTCAAATTCAAAGTAGTCGAGTGATTTAAGTTGAAACGCAAACAAAGTTCTGGCCATAAGCGTCTTCACACCCACCAAGTTCAAATAAAATCTGGAGTTGTTCGTGTTATCAGGTGAATGAATTCCTCTCATTCTCGAATGTTGACATTTCTTATTATTCGATATGAGTTTTTAGGGAGCTAAGGTCTCAAACCTTTATGGCTTTATGTTACTTCCACAACACTACAGGGTGTCTCAAAAAAATGTACTCACCCTTTAACCGTTGCTAACATGCTGTCTTCTTTGTGTTGCAATAATGGTCATCGATTCTAACATTTGCGAAAATGATTCTTTAATCACATTTGTCTTCTGTATTCGAAGCTATTCTATTTCACTGTACGTTCATAAATAAAGGATCTCGTCATTCGAAGTGTGAGTACATTTTTTTGAGACACCCTGTATTATAATGCACGTTTTTATGAGGCGTGTATATGTAGATAAGTGATGTTACTCGAATAACATTATTTTTCTCCGGCGGACTGACATTTCCTCGCCCGGAACGGGCATTTGCTGTTCGACATGGACTGTGATACAAATAACTAGGAGAATATAATTTGTGAAGATGAAATATTGTTTATATTGAAATATTCATGTATTGTACGGATTGTAAAGAGAGGAAAAACTAAACCTACCTTCTAACCTGGGGCTACATGGACTAGTTTTCGAAGCCCCAAATAAACACGACATAGAAGAAAAAGAAGAAATCATGGACTGTGCAATACACAGCTACCACTCACTATTGGAGACAAACACCATCCCATCCTTGGTACAACGAAGCATGTATGGAGAGTCAGGACATGGACCAGCCGGCACAGTGGCACCTCCTGCAATGACGGTGCCGTTTTGGAGCAGACAACCTAGGAAATAGACGCAAATTAATTGGATTAAATTTTCCATGATGAACTTGATGCACTTTATGGCTGAAAAAAGTCACTCCCGCATTAAAAATGTCATCTCTTAATTTCTGGATTCCGTTTCAAGGTTAAGATAACGCTCATTTTGACTTCGTTAAGCCGTTCAAACGTTATGGTGTTCGAAGCCTGGCGGATGTAAACGTAAGATTTATTCACTCTACGTATCATGACGTATATATAGAATCATCTGCTATTCATCTTAGAGCACTTAGGAACTTTGACTACAATGAAATAAAACAATAATAATTTTAGAAAATAAAGTATTCCGGAAAATAAAGTGCTTTGTGTTTAATACATTTTCCATTCAAACACAAAGTAATATGTCTTAGGACAATATACGCATGAATGTCACGTATTTTCTTCATAAAGGAAGAACACCATAAATTGAGTGTATTCTACTAGATATTCTATGGATCACACTTTCCCTTTATATTTTTCTGTGACTTTCTTGAAAAAGTGGAGTCATCTTTGTAACAATAAACTAACCGAAATGAATTTTATCTAATCTCAGTACCTGATGTTTTATAAAAATAACCTGTAGGATCCTTTTTCCAAACTTACTGATAGAAATAAAGTAAAGCACATGTAAGTTTATTATTTACATTGTTATTATGTTGGCCCAGTGAAGACACATTCAGTTTGGTCATGATGCAACGTACAGAAGCTCTAGAAGTGTTTCTCATGAGTTCTGTTTGTTGTGTTGTCTTTGTTTCTAATTTTGCTGCTGGTTGCTTCCGGCTGATAAATGAATTAGCGTAACACGCTGCCATTCTTGAGTTTTGTTAGCTGGACATTTTCGTACACACAAAGAGCTAAGTTGATACACCCTGTGTTGCATTCTCTCTCTTCCTTTTGGAGCGATAGCGAAGAATTACCGGCAATTTATTTGTTGTATTTATCCCCATAGCTCGTTAGGATAATATTTGAATCATGAATTTAGCCCTTACCTATCGGTGCTTTTCCATCGACGACTTTGCACTTAGTAGAACCCAGAGTGCCGTTCTTCACCACATTGGCCATGAAGTGCACATCTGTTCCGTAGACTTCGCAAGTCTCTTTTTCGTAGCAGGCGACGTACGAGAACGTAGGTTGTAGGAGAGTGGCCAGAGCGAGACAGAAATTCCATGACTGACAATAGTACGAATATTTCATCACATTACCAACGGTCAAGGCTGTATAGTTGACTTCGCACGATACCCATGTTTCTGAGACAATAACAGATTCGGTGGAAAGTAACCCACAAAAGCCAACAACAAATTTAAATGCACTGCGCATTTCGAACATCTCTGAGCAAGAAAATAAAGGATTTACTTTTGCAGCATCATGTTAGTGAATCAATGTAACCTTATGCCCACAAATTCTCTTTAGCAAAATGGATTTTTGGTTCGCCAAGTTTTTAGCTTTCCTATTCATTGCTATCCAAAAAGCTAGAAAGAGCAGCAAGGAAACAAAGTGTGTTATCCTCACACTTCTTCTGCAACAGTGTCTGATGTAACCTCACTCTGCATCCCTCTATTGGAGTAACTCCTTAACAATTATTTCAGTTCCTCCGGATTTTCATATCTCTAAAACGTTGAGAAGTAAATCAAGATTCTTGTTCCATTACTAAACTCTCTGATTTTTCTTAATCTAATTCAATATCTTCAATTAACCTGACAAGCAATAAATACAAGATTCCAAGACCTTTCCTCTGGCAGGGCGCTCATTATCTCTTAAATTCATACTACCGAACTCTATTACACTGATACGGAATAAAAGACCATACATAGATCGAAACATTTAAATTCAAGTTTAAAATATGAGAACCACGAGAGACCCGGTCTGGATTCTGAGATTGTATTTTTCTGCTTCCACCGTATTTGATTGGTCATTGACCTGACTTGCCTATTAAATTTAGATGTATCATTTGAGTTTATTTTAAAAACTGCTATAAATAGAGAACTTCAGACAATTGATGTCGTTTCAGGTCTTTACTTGAAACAAGCGCCGGCTACAAATATCAGTAACTGTTATTGGTATCCGTCACTGAAAAATGTTTGTGACAAATACCAGAGAAAACTATCAGCGACACATACCAGTGAAAATTTAAGTAGAAGTACACTACTAAAAACAACAATAACTAATACCAGTAACAATACACATCACTTGGGAATACTACGAATGTCAGATACCAGTAACAAATACTAGCAGCAAATACTACCTCCAAGCACAAGCAACAAATACCAGAAACGAATGCCAGTAATATATACCAGCGCCAAATACCAGTAAAAAAATCAGCGATAAATTGTATATGTATCAGTAACAAATGAGCGTAACTGCTCAGCGAATATCCACCATTATTGATTCGTATTTATAATACTGTTTTCATCAATATTCTATCCCTTGGCAACAGCTGAAATGGGTAATATCGTTTATGACTTTCTGACATTATGTACTTATGTTTTTGCCCTTTTAAAACATCTTTTGATTAACACGTGTAAAATAAGTGAGCCAAAATCACAGAAATTCCACTATCAAAACACTACGTCGATGTCAGCACCAAATAATTTAACATTTTATGTCAAACAACTAAAATAATGTATAAAAGTTTCAAGCTTGTCTGTTAAGATTCTGTTTTTAAAACAAAAGTTGAATGCTCTCTTTTTATAAGTGCGGAACAAGTCACATTTAACACCGCCCTCAGAAGGCTGTGTAGAGCTCGCTAAAGTGACCCCCTTCCTTCGTAGGTAACTCTATTTATACTGGAACATTTATTCATGAACTTCCCTGATACCATCACCAGAAAATTTTCAGGTCATGACACTTCAGAAAGCTATCATACCACACCTTGACTTTGTATGTACCGAATATGAATAAGTGAAGGATATCATCATTTCTCCACGTCAGAGAAGTGAGTCAACGCAGTGTAATCATTGGGCATGCTATTTGATCGTGCGATGATCAAGTCTATTATTTCATATCGAATACTTGCAAGTAGGTTAAGAGGACATTCGAAACATTATTATTCAATTTATCATCAGATAAGATCGTCGTGTGTTATTTTATCATGTCCAAGTACAGACAGAAAATAAAATCTTTGAAGAGCCCCAGAGGAATTTCTTAGCATGATTGAGTAGGCCAATAAAAATGTATTTACATTGATCACAGACTCTTTTAATAAGCCTAATAAAATATGTGCAGAGAATGCAGGTTCTTGTATGTATCAAGAAGTGGTCGTTCCTGGGAGAAGTTCTTTAGATGATAAGTCTTCATAGTTTTATAATTGTCTTGAACATCTGCAGTCATAGTTCCATTTTGATTTAATAAATTAGACTTCTGCGTTTTTCTTGTTCTAAACTCATTAAAATTTTGCCTTTGTATAAGAATATACAACTAATTATCGCTAATTCAATCGCCAGTTTGTATAATATATAGGCGCGTTCAGTAGAGAGTTATAAACGAATTATGTGCTTTGTTATTATACCTTCAATAAAAAGCTCCATGAGCAAGAAGCTTGGTGCCATTTTCCAGCACGATTATACTGACACCAGTGATTTATCCAGTGTGATCCATATTGGAAAGATAGATCAAGAACAGAAACTACACCATCATCTACAATTTATTCCTCTCTGTAACAACGGTGGTATCACGATGCTATAAGGATATGATGTATCGTGCTTGACTTACGGAACGAATACTTTTATATTTTAGGTACCATAGCTACTCATGAATCCTTGATGATTCCAGTATGATCGTTATTATCATCATTCTCATCGTCTGGCGCTACTAGACTTGAAAGAACATTCTAGATTCCCTGTTCTGAAGAAATACCTTCTTACGAAAAAAGAATGCAACATGAATTTCTTTAATTTACTTCGCTGGTGAAAGTTTCTATCCACATTAATAGAACAATTATCTGTAACCATTTAGACAAGCAAAACGATTACCAGTGGCCGAAAAATAAAAATTTTAATCTAGACCAGGTGCGTTGAGTGCCTAAAAACGAATACCGATGAAGTCGTATTGATTTTTGTAGCCATCATGTTTCATTCTTTATCCTCTATTTTTTGTACATTTCTGATTCATGAGAAGGCGAATCCAGAACCTATTTCCACAGAGTTAGTCTGTGTTTCCAATTAGCTAAGCAGTGTTGTCTGTGTACGCTCAAAAATGCGATGAGTTCTGAACTTGATTAGCCTGAATAATCCCCTTACTTTTAAATCCGTAGTGCCACTTGAAGCACACGAATTCCTCATTTATTCACAGTGTCGTTTACTCAGAATTTATTGTATCCGGCAACAACGGATAACGTCCTTAAAGTTCATTTGAACAACATGAGTACGAATTTTATTTTGAAGTTTGTTTTACGAGAAACCTAATACAAAAGTATCATTTCCAGCCTACCGCCTGGGAACAATTCATGCAAAAGTCTTGATCCCAATTCTGTGATCATCAAGTGTCCTCTAAAAAGTTATAATTCTGTTCCTCAGAATAATACATGAGGATATTTTAGACACGTAAATATTCATATGATATCATAACATTGCTTAGCGTCTCTTATAATTTCAAATAAATGAGAATTATGACATAAATTTTGGTATTTGGTTTAAGAAAATTGAAGTATTTTTTTACAGCGTAATAATCGTTTATTGGGCATTGAAATCTATGTCAGTGGAGCGTAGATATTCGAACAGCTTGTGATTAATGAACAGCATATGACAGTCCCATGGTCATGGGACTGTCACTCATGCAATGAAGACAAGTAGAGAAGTGACTGAGAACTGTAACGTACAAAATGCTGTTATTTGTATACGATGATTGTTGAAAAGTATTTTCTAGTTTACTTCTTTCAGTAACTGGGATTAGCGTCTTGGTGCAAGCGGGAGTAACACATCGAATCAATAAAAGTAACATCATGAACTGATAATATTTGACCAAGCGTGAACATTTAATTTTATGCATTTAAAAATAATGTCCCATTTTTAAACATTTGAGAAAGAACTTTTAAGAAAGTTCCTCTTAAACGTCTGACTCGTAGGTGTTTCAAGAACTAGACCTGAAAAAGGCGTTGCTCGAAAAAATAACCCAAATAAGACAATATTCTTCAAATGATGATTCCAGATCCCATAGACTTACACGAGTAGCCCGCAGAGTAAGCAAACTAAGCGAAGTAGTCTGTTAGTAACTTTTTGGCCGCCTACGACAGTCAGAACATGAACCCCTCGGTTCAGATTTCATGGCCTTTAAGGCTAAATTGAAGGGTATTTTTAGAGCTTGATAGAAAGGAAAAACAAGACAAGAATGTTGCATCTTAGCAGCCCGACTGCTTGGAGCTCGCAGCCAAAATTGCGACCGATGTAACGAAGATTTCATTCTTCTTTTAGAATTTTTAATTCGGAAGATAACGAAGAAGAACAGTTTCATTAAAGATGGACACTCATCGTCACGTGATGACAAAGTTATGATCACATATACTCAATTTCAAAAATTTAGCTTTTATTTCATTTGAAGATAACTCTGAGTAACGATTCATCATTATATGTTTTTAAACATTCTGCTGTAAAAATATAATTAAACGAAACTAAAAGAGAATTGAAGACTTGAAAAGAGTTTGGATAAGGCGTTATCATTATATTTTGATTGGAAACTTCCACATTTGTGAGTATCGCTTGTAAAATATTCGTTGAACCTGTGAGTCAATATTCGCATTTGGAAGCTGTGTTTCTTACTTTTCCAGCCACGACTCAAGTATTTCCCCCTCCCTCAGAAGGACGGTTCTTCAGTGAGAATAAATATCATTTTTGTCGTACTATTTTTCATATTTATTTCTTTTGTACATTCGGAAGAACAAGTTTGCCATGCAACGCAAAACTGAAGACAGTTCTCGGCTTCATTCAGTTCCTTCGAATTCTGTTCTTAAAGTGGAACATCCCATCAGCTGGGATCGTTGCGCCAATTAATCCATTTGCTGCTGAAACTTCTAAAGCTTGCTCCCTAAAAATAACAGTTACACCTTATTAAAATCACAGTTACACCAAAGCCCCTCCCTTAACTCCTATTCAACATCACACTCAACATGGAAGCTTCCCTCTTTTTCAGAACATGCATTAAACGAGATAGTTTTTTATTGGCATGCCAAGTCCCCATCATTCGCGTGCATAAAAGGTTTTTAAAAACAAGATCATCTTTCACTTTTTCAAGGACTAAATAGCATTAAGGGCCTCTGTCTTTTGAACGCGTGGAATACCACAACCTTTTGGAAGGCCCACGACTGGATAAATTGGATCAGTGACAGGAAGTAAAAACCTTTATGAGAACCTAGACGTCAAAAGCTTTTTGTGGTTAAAAAATCGGGAAGCTGTGGGCAGGATGAATAAAATGTGAAAAGTAGTTTGCAATGAACAAAAATCAAATGAGGCGACGGGAACTGGACTCCGAAAAATAATCGATGAAAATTAGAGGTAGGTTTATATAAAATGACGAGAAAACTGCATGTGATCTCGTAAAGAACAAAGAAGCTACTAGTTATTTGAATATAAAAAGAAATAGCGAGCTTAGTTCTAAAACAGACCTCTAGAAAATATTTCAAGCACATCGTGAAAAACATACCTGTAGTGAATGAGATGCTAACTTAGGCAATTTGATGTTGAGGACGTCATTAAATTCAATTTATTGGAATTCGGATATTGAGAAGTGGCTTATTTGTAAAATAGAATGTATACAGAGATAAATGATAAGACTATATAAGGCTTGTGTAGAGAGTGTTCTGAAGAAAAGATCAAATGAGTAAAGATGAAAAATAGAATTCATAGACAGGCGTTATAATGACACAAGCAAAATGTTGTACAGTAGTCAAGGAGAAATAATTGCGTACTCTGCAGTAATGAAATTGCGTACTCTGCAGTAATGAATTATGAATATGAAAGAAAGTTGGTAAAATATTTTATGGCTCAGATAGTGAGGTCTTAGATTGATTTTGATGGAATTTTCTAATGCGAATAGAAAGATAGTTTCTGGAGAAAGAAATTGAAGATACTTGACTGCAATCTAATTTTTATAGATGTTGAGATGGAGAATATGAATTTCCATTTTTTAGAAGACTCTCATTGATATTGACGATGCGATGTAACATATTTCTCCCATTGATGCTGGGAGAATAAACATGAACGCCCATTTTCTAGAAGACTCTCATTGATATTACGAGGCAATGTAATATCTATACATGCTAGGAGAGAGAACATGAACACCCATTTTCTAGATGACTTTCATTGATGTTCACAATGAAATGTTACATCTATACATGCTGGCAGGAAGAACATGAACGCCTATTTTGTAGAAGATTGGGAGAGCCGATATGAATGCATACTAGGAGACAGAATATGGACACCCATTTCTCAGAAGACTCTTATTGATAATCACGATGCAATGCGCTAATAAATCGTCGTGAACCAAATACCACTAAGACGTACTGTACGGACTCGTACGTGTTCTATGCTCATGATACATGCAACGAAAATAATGCATGCTTCATGATCAGTAATTCCGAACAGAGAAACATTAGGAAAATAATAAACATTTAATTCAAGTAATATGATGTACGTAAATCTGTCACGAATATTACCGGATCGTAGAATATACTTCCTATTAAAGAGAGGACCAATCGAAGACGAAATTATGTTTTTGTTTTAGATATATGTTGTATAAATTATTAAATTGGAAAAATGCTCATTCCATGTATCATCGGATGCTACATTTATCAAAAAATAAAGTGAATTAATTATATAGAAATACCGAACCAGTGAATGTGGAAGATTCGAATAAATATTGTGTCGCTTTAAATGTCAAACTTTTTACAATAGCGAATGAATTTAACGACATGAAAGCTGTTGATAATATCATAGAATAATTAAATCTATTAGGAATTAATAAATTAAACATTATTACTAACTGAATACATTCCACGTCTTGAAATATACAATCAAACTGCTCGAAATACTGAAACACCAAACTCTAGGCACTAATGGGCATACACATATTTTTAGATCACACATGAAAAGTACTTGTAGCTCCTTGTTACTCTCTCATCAGATGGATATACATGATTTACCTGTTATCAATAATTTTACCTGACGTGGTACTTTATGATTCAAAATAATAAATAACTAGTAAGACACTTGCTTCATACATATCAGTTCTCCATTCTTCGAGACATAACGGAATAATTATTCTGAAACTTGGATTCCACTAAATTTACGAGGACTCAATATTCACAAAATAAAACTCATTCAGAAGATTTGAGTTCTTAACCCTTGAATTGTTTTTCCGTACGTTGGATTCGCGTAGTGCAATCAGTGCAAGCATATATTTTATCGAACAGCTGTTGTGTCTTTGTTCTCAACCAGAAAAAGTGAACAATCTCCGTCATCTCTGTATTGACCAGCTCTTTGACTGGCCTGCACCCGCATGTATTTCTGCCAAACTCAAGCAAAGTCAGTCTTCCATGACTAGGCTTTTGTCATTGATAGAAAATGACTGAAACAACATCTATTTAATCCTTGAAACCTGTTTCAGCGTTGCTCAAGTAAAACACCATGACATTTCTTGAGGATAAATATAGGTCAATATTTGTTTCAGTTCTAATGCTCTTGATTTTACACGATAATAATTTGGCGCTATAATTAATAAATTAAATTGCTTACATTTTTAGTTATGGTCTTATTTCAGTGTTCTGCTGTGCATTTTTCTTACTTTAAGTTGCATGGAAAATACTATAACATGACTGACAATAAATTCGCTCAAAACATGAAGCGAACAGTCAGTTTTGCATAGAATAAGCTAACGAAATGTACTTCTATTGGAAGAATCACACCAAAGTTAACTCAGAACAACAGAAATATAACGAGAAGATTATATGCAATGTTATCGATTTTTGTTCTAGACTTTTGATAGTTAACTCTATGCCTGTGTTGCCAAGAGATTGTCGATAACGTTACTTTCCGGTAACGTTACCAAACATTTCTTTACGATACTGTAACGATGCATGATTTCCTTCAAATAACTTTTTGGTTCCCTTCATTTAACACCACCGTACAGACGGGCTTTTTTGTGCAAAATTTTCAGTGTGAATGGAATTATTTCTAAATTTAAAAATTCTGCTCTCAGCACAAACAGATGTCTAGAAATGATTCATCACAGGCCAGGAAACTGAAAACTTTTGTGTACAGTCATTCAAATATAGACAGTTTTCTTTATTGTTTGCCTTGTGATGAGCTATGCCACTATTTGGAAGCTTTGTCGAATACAGTCGCCAATTTACAAATGGAGAAGATCAATCGAATACGAAAACAAACTATATTTTCAGGTGCACTTCTAATTCTACTGTCTTTTAAGCAACAGAGTATCAAAGAATTGTCAAAGATTCTTGTATTGTCAAAGCAATCACTCATGTGAAGAAAGTCGACACCGAGTTTGATTGAACAACTCCGATAAATTCACGAATTCAATGAAAGATTTCGAAAGAATGGATTTAGACGTTCATCAAAGTAACTAGGACTTAATGAGATCAAACATAAACGACGTTGTCATTACACGAATAAGAAAGCTGGACGAATGAATGTTAGATATGTAAATTAAAGATTGCTTATTTCGAGACCAGCACATACACTGCATGTTACTATTCAGTATTTCGACAATATGGCCCAAAAATTAAATTGAAACACGCGAACATGGTTTAATTTTAAATTACAGTTTATAATTGGTTGGTCGTTTGCTCAGGGTGGCGTATTAATAATCGTTAAAACTTGAATTTATTCGTCTAGATATTCATAAATCAATTTTGATTTTATTTCTACAAAAGAAGGTATATTCAGTCTTCGCTACTCATCCCAGTAAACAATTTCAACACGGCGCAACTCCTCTTGATAGAAGCACGTGAACTCTCGTGAGAGTAGAATACAATAAGGCTGCAGAAACGAGCAGTTTGGTTCATTCTTTGACTGCTGTCCAAGTCTCATGCCGTCTAAAGTAAAAGCATCAATCATGCACATACACCTCCATCACACACGCCATTTCAGTCACTTACACGTACTTTACTCACGCACATGTACTGCAACCATAGACAGGCCTCAGAAGTTGTTAGGTAAACTTTTGCTTAAACTTGCGCAAGATGGAGACTTTTGTCAACTTTTCCATTCAGTGGGCTGGAAAGAACAATCTCGTATACTCAGTATGATTTGTACGTTTTTGAAATTACCTCATTACTTATAACCCGAGTATCATATATACCATTCTTCGATGAGTTTGTTCAATGCGTTCACTGTGCAGCTGTGATGTCATAACTTGAAAAAGCAGTAATGAAGGTGATAAAAAATGAATTTCTGAATACATACTGCGGTGTATTGCAGTAAGTGGAAGAATCACCAAAGATGCGAGACATTGATTACGAAACAGATACCAATATTGGGTACATTAAGTGAGTCATAAAATTATAGGTGTTTGCGAGTAAAAAAAAAGATTAAAGAATGTGTTTCAGCTATTACTTCATGTTGTAGAAAATTGGGAACGAAAAAGTAGACAAAAGACTGAGCCATTTTCTAATACCGCCGTCCTTGCTTTGGAGAAACGGTGATCAGGCATAATATTTTTCATTCTTGAGGGTATAAAGATACTCTAGTTTAATCATTGGAAAGTATTGTATTCATAGATTTATTTACACATAAGCATCATCAAATGACATCTTGTGTGTTACATAGTCACAAATATCATATATTCACTCAGCCACGCAACAAATGTGTGGAATAGTCAAATAATTCCTGCAAAATTGAGAGCAAAGAAAACCTTAATGATTAGGTTATACACCGGATTTTTACTGGTCGCTGCAACAAGAATTTTCAACAGGAACAGAGTGAGTTAATCCAGTCAAATAAGTGACGACTCAGTAGAGGAAAATTCGTTTGCAGGACACAGCAGTAACTTCACAGAATATTTAGAAGAAAGATGAACCAAGTGCACCTAAATAACTACATTACTTAACCCAGAACAGATTTTTAAAGTCGTTTAGTTACTGTGAATACTAAGCCTCTTACTGTAACGTGCCACATCTAGACATACCGAGTTCTTTTGATGTATAAAGTGGCCCATATTAAAGCCTCCCATGAGAAGCTTCTCATACCGAAATATTTTCTGGTTCAAATGTCACCGTGAAATTTTGAAGAACGTGGCTTGATAATATAGTGCCATCTCACAAATTATTTAATGCTATACTAAAGAACTTTGCAAACTGAGTAAATAATTACGTCGCTACGTACATGTAGATTAAACATACAATTTAAATACGTTATTCATACATACAAAGAAATTGACAAGTATCAAATGGTGGTTTGTCCATTTAATAATAATGAGCTATTAAAGAAAAATTGCAGTTATAGTAAAAGACTACACGTTGTTAACCTGGATCAAAATATCATAGTTGAGGAAGAAAAAGCTACTTGAAAATGTTTCTGAATATACTGAACATCAGCAACCTCAATAAAAGAAGCTCTTGTCGTGCTCCCTCAATACACACAACACACGAGAAACATACCGCGTTTGTGACGCCTCTAAAAGCACCGAATTTATGACCAGTGAAAAATTTAAGTAATTACCGTATATGACCATATAAGACGTAAGTTTTTACAAAAATTTTGGCACAAAAATCACCTTGTGTCTTATACAGCATAGGTGGTTTTTTCCTGAATCCGACCCGCTGAAATGATTGTCCGTCATATCTGCCCGTGCGTCTTATATGAAGTCATATACGGTATCATTATTTTGAAGATTTGACTTAATACGATCTTAAACGCTAACACAGTTACTGTCAGATTTATTTTCAACGTTCGAAATGACCTACACTTTTGAAAATGTACCAAGTTGTGTGGACAAGATGTCCTACACACCGCATGAAGCAGCTTGGAATATAGACAGAAGTGACGGCTTACGAAGTGATTAAAAAATAAGTCTTAAAGAAGGGATAGAAGTATTTCCTTCTGTATAAATGGCCATTTCTTGGTAAGTGATATAAATTACCTTGGTGAGATAGAAAAGTATTATTATCCATACAAATGAAATTACGTTCAGTAGGAAGAACATCCTAATCGGATTGCAAGATATTTTCAGAAGAAACAAATACGCAAACCTAATCTCTTCTCAGTTTAATGTGCAAACTTGACAGGGTGGTAGTTAATTGTGACGTCAACAATCTGAAGTGAGAAAACAGGATGGAATTTAATTGTGACAACAGCAATCTTAAGTGAGAAAAGAGGATGGAACTTAATTGTGACAACTGTCTAAAGTCAGAAAATGAACCTTTATAATTTCTAAGTTCTTCACTGTTTCTTCTGATACATCCAGGAATTGGGTTAGGCATTAGATGCTTTTTAAAACCATTTCTCGTTGAAAGAGGATGAGAGCTACAGACATACACGCAGGCTGGATGAGACGTGCCGTCGTGTGGCAGCTACAGCTACTGACCAGTGAAAGAAAAGTCTCCGTCTGACCACACGGCGTCCAAATCACTCAGCTCAACGTCTCCCTGATGAAAAATAAGAAACGCTGCAGGTTGTCTTCATAGTTTTCATTCAAGCTAAAGGTAATAAAATACAAACAACGTAATTATATGTTTAATCCCGCAGTTGACTCCCCAACAAGCTTGTTGGTTTAGCAATGAGTAAATAGGATCACGTTTTAGTATTGTAATATCCATCACTTAGGTCGATGAGGGTAAATTTAATTATCGTAAGATTACGCAGATTCTTACACGACACATAAACATTTGGCTTTCCACTACAAAGTCCACAGATATCGCACGCATTCTTTTATAAATGTGGGTCCATACGAAAAAATTCAAGGTATGGATAAATTTTAATTCCCTTGAAACGGCTACCCTCCTGGACACGGAAAAGCAGTCAGTGGAACGACAAAAATCAGCAGGATACTGGGAACGATATTCTATTGAATAACAGCTAGTGAACACATTACGGAAAAGCAGTCAGTGTAACGACAAAAATCAGCAGAAAACTGGGAACAATATTCTATTGGAAAACAACCAGTGAACATATTACACAGCTCACACACAATACCTCTGAATCGTTGATGTCCTCGACCTCCATATCGAAGGGCGTGACATCAGGACTAGCAGGAGAGTCTGTGTCGAGGCCGCCGCTGGCACTGCCTACGCCAGAGTTGGACAGCAGAAGACTGATGCCTTCCGACACGTCTCTGGAATACGGTATTGGAAGAAGGTACAGAGTCGCATAGGAATAAGGTACCAATCTGCACTTCAAGGAGGTATGAATCTACATTTAGAAAAGGTCCTAATCTGTATTAAAACACGTTAAAAATCTACATTTAAAGAGGGCACAAATCTCACTGAGCGGGTTGAAAAACTAAGTTTTTGACTGCGTATTGATGTTGAAGTAAAAACATTTAAAGTACGGATACAAATTCGGTCCTTCACAGACTAGCTTTGAAGTGTAAACTCAGGGACAATAATCCAAAATTTTAAATGCTCCAAGCTCTGGGCAGAAAATGCTGAGTAGTAAATGCATGGGTCTATTTCCCCTTCTGAACTGCTCCTAATGCTGAGCGATGTCACTGTGGGGTTGAATGGTTCATGCTGCTGCAGTTACCACTCACCCCTGATTAGCATAGTGCTGAGCGATGCTGCTGTGGTGCTGGGCCAGTTCATGCTGCTGCTGTTTCGAGTATATCTCAGCAAGGCGCTCGTGGACACGACAGCTAGGATGGATGTTTACTTGACGCAGCAGCAACTCCTGAGCCTTGTCGTACCGCCGCTCCTGCCACCGGGTTTTTATCACTAATGCACGTTATTTTTAGAATAAAATGAAAGGATAGCAACAAGCCTTTTGGCCCATTCTTGGGTCGGCACCCAAGTCCCATGCCGTAATTCTAGCCGCTGATGGTCATACACAAACCGACCACGGCGGGAGCGTGCATCGAACCCGGGTCTTCCCGCATCGCAAGCGGGTTCGCTCACCAGTCGACCAAGCTGGCGGTGATCACCACTCACCATTGATCTGCCTTAAGTCTTAAAGTGTAAAAGCGCAGTATTCTATATTATTTATAGCTGACAACTTATCTTCCTTAACCCTGGAGCACTGAACATGAATGTAGTTTACCCGAAGCTAGTGACGTCTTTACCCATGTTCAGTGCTCCAGAATTAACTCCTTAACAACAAAAACAAACACTGATGTCCTTTTACGAAAAGGTTAAACAAAATCTCAGGTGTTTGTCAAACCAGCACAGCACGCAACCAGTTCAGAACATGTAACAGTTTTGTTTGTTTAGGCGTAGCCAGCAGTACAACTAAATCAATTAGTTAAAAAATTTACTCATGAGAGCCAGGTGGTAAATACAAATAAGCAGTGCATTTCTATTCAAAATGACAAAACCCCAAAAGCGAGAAAACTGAGAAGCCTTTACCTCATTTCGTTTTATAATAGTAACTTGAATCAACTGCTCTCTGATATGGAGAGAAAAAATAGAACTATATTTATTATTTCAGAAACTACGCAGTACAAGTTTAGACGTCCAGCGTATTTGAAAGGGCGATAAAGCAAGATAAAAAATGACAAAAACGGAAATGATTGCAAAAAAGAGTTTTTGATCAGTACAGTGACACAAGTATTTGTTTCAAAAATAGAACCATGACAAAATAAAACTCATGTGCTGTCGGAGCATTTAAAACTCATGTTTTGTAGTGAAATAAATGCAAAGCACAAAATCAAAATCGACTCTGCAATTCTAGTATTTTTTTATACATTGTGGCATTTGTTTATAGTCGACCTCCAGAGCTGCAACACCTCAAGAATAGCAATAAATTGCACAAACAAAACTATATTCAAGTTTAATTCCCCATGAACCAAATTTAGCGCGACCACAACTCCAGTAAAAATGTCCTGGACCCACGGAAAAAGAAATTACTTGAAGTAACGCTTTTTACAAGAGTTACCTCAAGTGATGGCCCAAAGCTTACACTTGCATCCGACGGATACTGATTTATTCCAGCTGCATAATATATCAATAATCCAAAATTAGATCTCATACTACACCTCATAAAATAAATGAGAAAGTTTAACATTCCCATATGAGAGAAGTTCGAATATCTAATAGAGCATACTAAGCGACAAACAAGTTAGAATAGAACTCACGGACATATAAACATCGCACATGAGGAAGACAGTAGGCAGGAAGTTGGGTTCGTCTTTGACTACTTTTTCAAGAATTGTTTTGCCCTTTTGTGCGTTCAAGCCGTCCTTGATGAGCACAGACGCGTACAGCCCCAGCGCCCGAGGACTGTGGCAGAACAGCTTGGTAGAGTTACTCGCCATAGATACAGCCTCCATGTTCCGTCGCATGGCCAAGTAGCAGTCAACCAGACCCTGAGGAGACAAGAAAAACCAGATTATTGCGTGGCATGACCAAGTAGCAGTCAACCAGACCCTGAGGAGACTAGACAGACAAGGTTATTGCATCCCATGGCCAAGTAGCAGTCAACCAGACCCTGAGGAGACAAGAAAATCCAGATTATTGCGTGGCATGGCTAAGTAGCAGTCAACCAGACCCTGAGGAGACAAGAAAAACCAGACTATTGCGTCGCATGGCCAAGTAGCAGTCAACGAGACCCTGAGGAGACAAGAAAAACCAGATTATTGCGTGGCATGGCTAAGTAGCAGCCAACCAGACCCTGAGGAGACAAGACAGACTAGATGATTGTGGGAATTTATGAAACGTACGTTCACAGGATCAAGTGGCAGCGAGTAAGGGTAAACTTCGCAATCTTATCTCCAAGAAGTTTACCTGCCTTCGTCATGACAAATAGGGTTAATGGTGCTGAAGTTCCGATACGATTGAGTACGAAATCAATGAAACAGATAAGTTTCATAGAATAAATTTTCCTTCATCTATGTCACAGACATAATAAGTTTACGTTCGTGTCGAAAGTTCAGAAGCCTCATAACATGACCTTAATGTTAAGCAGTATAATGGACGAAACGGGCAATAAAATAATCGGAAGATAAATATAGTTACGTTAAACGAACCTTGTATGGTTCGAATCTATTAGGAGCGAGATGCATAGCCTCTCTGTAGTGCAGCACTGCCTCTTGTGTTTTCTTCAGTTCCAGTAGCAGTCCCCCCTTCAGCAGTAGACCGTCCACTGACACAGGGTCTATCGAACACGCCTGCAAATAATAGAGTTGTCTTACAGGTAAATGAATTATTTATTTGTGGTGGATGAAATACCTCAAGACTTAGGGAAAGAAAGCGAAAAAAGTTTAAAAACTAGACTTAAATTTTGGAGAGAGGGTGAAATGTCGTTACCAAACCTTAACTGCAGAACTTAAAGTTTCACGTTAAATTTTGGTGTGACGAACGAAGACGCTCTCAATGAGTATTGACCTGTTCAGGTTGCTAGTTCTGAGAAAATATAAAGAAATAAACTATGAATGAAAGCGTATGCACTCTAGCATGGTCATCAGAACACTCGACTGGAACAGGAAGTTAAGCGTTGACTCATCAGTCTGTGCTTCAGCAATGTCACCAATACGAGAAGAGCAAAACTTACGTCTCAACTGAAATGAGACGGTGACCTACAATGTTAATCAAGCCGAAAGTTCAACGTACGATGAAAATGAATTTGATACCTACTTTTGTGATAAAAAATCCGGGACGAAAAACTTCTTAATTCAGTAATATATTTCTATGATGTTGAAGAATTTTAAGAAAATGGATACTCAATATTGTCATTAGAAATTATACGCTACTAAACACACGTAACAATGCTCTCGATATGTTAGGTAAATTAGTTAAAGGCTACCAGGAATTTTATCTCAAGAGCAAAATCCACGTCATTACTGAACATTTGACTCCAGATAGCTGTTAGGACAACGTTAGACAATTTTAAGGAGACGGACCTTGTGAGCAAAATATATGGCCTTGGTGGTGCGCTTGGACATGTGGCAGTAGTAAGCTAATAGGATCCAAGGGTGAGCGCAGTTCTCAGACACCGCGACGGTGGCACCGGCGAGCGTCTCCAGCTCCTTGATGCGCTTGTCAAAGTAGTACAGGGACCCAAGCATCGACACGCCCTCCATGCTCAGCGGCTCCAGCTCGTGAGCCTGCACATAATAAAGTTACTACAGTCAATCATTACTCCCCACGGTGCTGGAAGACGCTAAGCCTTCACTGAGGCAGACCAGAACGATCGCTGACTCGCATCTCAATCTTTTCATCCTAGCATACGTGCGTAAAGTATTTTACTAGGCATCGTTCTCACCCTTTGCAGTGAAGGCAAGGCATGCTTCTCATCGCCCTGCATGTAGTAGGTCGTGCCCAGAGTAGCCAGGAGATGCGCATTGTTGCGCAGAGGAGAATGCTCCTCCAGCTGACGGAGGGTGGACGCTGCAGTGCTGAAATCTCTAGTTGCCCTTGCAGCCAGTCCCTTCACAAATGTTATCAGCCTGAAACAATCGACAGCTCCATATATTAACTCCTTGGAACTACGTTGGTCATCAGGGATAATACAAATAAAAAAGAAAACATTATTTGCATAAATTTTCAAAGTTGGGTTTTGATACAAGACTTCTAACTACCAACTTTAAAAGCCTGGCATATGTAAATAACCTTAACCAACGCTAAAACCGTCATTGAAGACAATATTGATGTAATCAACATTACAAATCAATCATTTAGCAAGTGGTAAAAACATTAGTGGCTTATCCAGGGGAAACATTATCCTAAAAATGCTACCCACTAAATGAAAATAAGGTTAGTGACTTAAGCATTACATACGTCAAGAAGAAAACCACTTTGTCAAAAAGGAGAGTTAGTAAAAGGGGTGGTATTTTTGGAAAAGGACAACATTAAACCATTTCATTTAAAACAAGAAGGAATTCTAAAGCACTGAATTCTTTGAAATTAGAAGTTAAAACGACTCTAAATCTGAAGTTGAAAAAACTTGAACAGCACTCTCCTGGGAAGAATCAGCGACACATTCAAAAGTACAAAGACAAGTTTGAAAAAAGACAACATTAAAGTGACAACATTAAAGACAACATTAAAGTGACAACATTAAAGTGACAACATCAAAGACAACATTAAAGTGACAACATTAAAGACAACATTAAAGTGACAACATTAAAGACAAAATTAAAGTGACAACATTAAAGACAACATTAAAGTGACACCATTAAAGACAAAATTAAAGTGACAACATTAAAGACAACATTAAAGTCACAACATTAAATACAGCATTAAAGACAACATTAAAGTGACAACATTAAAGACAACATTAAAGACAACATTAAAATGACAACATTAAAGGACAAAATGAAAGCTTTACACTGAATAACAAGAGAGTATAACTCACCAGTCAGGAGGAGGTGAGTCAGCACTCATCATGATGTGTGTCACCTCAGACACAGGACATCCCAATACCAGCAGCTTCTCGGCTGCCTCTACTGCGCATGGACACTCCTATGCCATGCCAAGCATCACATAAAGGCATCTTTATTTCAATACACTTAAAGGAAAGTATATACTTAGAACTAGTTGGATAAGCAATTGTGTTCCTAAAATCAGATATATAACAGGACTGAAACAATGCCCAATATACCCAGCACGTAATGTGTATACAAAAACATTTCTTTAATAAATTGAGGTAAATTATAATTAACTAGTGTACCCGTGCCATCCAAAATGATGGTAAATTTAGTTTATAATAAACACTTAGAATACAGTATTTTTGAGCCGCAATAGAAGTAGTTATAGCCATTCGTGTCATATCCTAGATACATAAATTCAGCATTACTGAAAGCAACTGCGAGCTTGTGTATGTATATTGTAATATGCAATACCCCGCCGAACTCGGTATCCACGATACGGACTCGAGTATATAAGGCTCTGGATCTCTCTAATTTTTTTTAAAGTGACTTATTATAGTGCACTTGTACAGCGAAAATGAGTATTTTAATTTACCAGTGAACTGAAACCAAGACCGCCAGTGTTAATTTCTTCCTATCTATTCTTAAGAGCGTGACACGATACATATAAATAAATAAATATATATTAATAAATACATATATAAACACAAGACAGTCAGTCTTAGTATTAGATTAGATTATAAATTGTATTCAAAACATACTTTGAGAACTTCCTTGAAGGCAGTAGCAGCAGGTCTCTCCATGCCAGTTTGATGGTAAAGGTTTCCCAGTAGCATGTTGAACTTGACGTTGCGTGAGCGAGGGCCTATTGTTTCCAGCACAGTGAGTGCCAGGTTGGGCTGTCCTATAGCAATGTGGCACTCTGCCATTGCATACTTCACGTCTGAAAAATAGAAAACGAGTAGGATTGTAAACAATAAAAACACAAACAAAAATAGTATATTACATTTAAAATTAAATAAATTTGGTTCTCAGTTCAGCTACT
This sequence comes from Trinorchestia longiramus, assembly GCA_006783055.1. NCBI lineage: Eukaryota > Metazoa > Arthropoda > Malacostraca > Amphipoda > Talitridae > Trinorchestia > Trinorchestia longiramus. Next base: position 330,765 of record VCRD01000277.1, read on the forward strand.
GGGAATGTTACATAATAAATCAGTACTAATTTGAATTTGAAAACATTGTTACATCAATAATTATCACCTTTCTAAGACAACATATCATCCTGATGGAATATCCACACTAAACAAATCACTGTTATGAAACAACAAAATGGAACTTTATTAATTTTCTTATAATAATACTAAACATCAACTTCAATTTTTTTAATAAAACAATGAAAGAAAACAGTTATATTGCTGGATGTTATGAAGCTAAATTCAATTGATAAAATTTGAAGAATGAAGCTAATTAGCCAGTGAATCCCCAAAGTTGACAAGACCTACAAACCTACCCATTTCTGTCAATCCTTCAACATAAAGGTCTGATGCTTTCACAATTTTCACTTTGAGCAAACTTTTTGCATAAAGCAATGATTTCTTCAGCATGGCCTCAGCTCTTCTGTGTTGCTTTAGATGCTGGAGACTGAAGCCCAGCATAGCCATACACTGATAGCGCAGGTAGCATGGCAAGCAGCTCTCGCCTTGGTTCTCTGCAGCTGTCAGCACCATTGGTGTCTGAAATGAAAGTAAACTGCAAGTATTTTTGGTTACAATATCTCAAATATAATAGTTCATTGGGATATTTTATACAAGTCATAGCACAATTGCAGTAGTTAAACATAAAATCTTTGAAATATGAAGGTCAATAAGAATTTTTATAGTGACATTTTAGAATTCAAAGAAATTTACTACTCTTGGTCAGAAATGGTAGAGAGAATAAGTTTTAAAATTTAACTCATTCATTACTTGCCCAATTTTCAACATTATACTTTGAAAGAGTACAGAAAAAAAGGATAAAGAATTAATTTCTCATTTGTTTTCTTGACTATTAATGGCAGAACATTTCCATATCTGTGCACACACTGTTTCTGATCAGAGGGAAAAAATACTAATTTCAGTATAGTGTAACAAGTAGTAAAATTGTTCCTTAAATTAAGAAGTTGCTAGTTTTTGGTACTGCTTGTACACAGGGTGTTAAATAATTATAGTTGCAGTTAAATGAAAAATCAATTGATCATCCTAACATCCCTTAACACATTGACCGCAACTCCCAAATTAGGTTGTATGTATAACAAAGGTCCTGTGTACCATACATGGCAAACAATGTGGTTAAAGTGTTAATTCAAATACTAGTATATTATTTTCTTTACAGAAGTAGATATAATGTTAAATTTTAAAAACAGATCAGAATGAATCCAAATCAATAAAGTGTGGTGGGAATATTGAGATGTTTCAAAATAAGCTACATGTTCAGTGTTTGTAACACTTCTAAGTTCCCAGCTTATTATATTAAGTTTCAATACTTAGTTTAAAATGATTTGACAGGTGAAAATTCATTGCCCGTTTATTTTGCAGATTATTGTCAGCAGAGTCAAAAACTGGTATTTGTTATCATTGGAAGCACTTATACATACAATTGTCCATAACAACTTTCAGAAGATCTGAGTTATGTATTTATAATTATCTCTATCTTTTATTAAAAACATCAAGATAGATGGAACTTCCTGCATTAATTTAGGAAACATTTCAAAAGAAAATCTAAAAATAAAAAAACAAAAATCTGTGGATCTCATACTGCCCATAAAATTTCTTTCCATGGAGCTTTGTGGGTTATTTACCAAGAATTCTCAATTTCAATAACTTCATTGCAAGCTTTATCCCTAGGTAATTTTAAAATAGATAAGTTGTATCATACAACAATCATTTATAAATGTTTTAGAAACCTAAAATTGCAATTAGAGCCTCTGCCATTCTTTGCTATTAATCTACACTGCTATGCAATGCAAATTATAAATCTTAAATTTTGAAGCATATTTGAACATTTGCCTAAAACTTTCAAGACTATTGATCCCAAGGTAACATAGGTAATATATTCTCAAAAATACTCCTAACATATGCCACCGTCCAGAGTAGCATGCTCACATTTTTGCTAGTCAACATATCTTTCTGGACTTGAAATAAATGATGCTTCAAGTCATCCTTGGAATATTCAAATAAATTTAAATGAAACAACTAACAGGATATACTTACAAAATCAACAACATTGCTATGAAGACCATTTTTGTAGAGAAGCTTGACTTGTTCAAAAATAGCCATCATTAACAGAATTCAAAAATAATTTACTTTAGTAAATCAAGCCTCTTCACTTTCATTTAAATGAAATAATGTTGCTTAGCTCAAAGATATCAGGAAAATTTGTTGGTAGTCAATGAAAATGATACCATGAACGCCAATCACTCAGTGGCTCAATGTTTGTAAACAAACCAAAAAAACTAACAGATCCCGCAGATAACTTCCGATACAACGGAAAATGAAACGGATTGCTCGATTCTACAACTTTTATATGCAACACGCGTATATGTATTCACTTCAGAGAAGAAAATAATTCTTATTCTCTCTCTGTTATTAATTTTTTGAATAATCGATGGCCATAAAGCGAAATTAATCAAAATTTTGCATTCCCATTCATTAAATGGAATATTTATAGCAGTGATCAATTATCTCCCTGTAAACTGGAATAAGGGTGTAGTGGTATAAGCCTACTAACCGTACAACTGCATAGACTGATAAGATAGATGCATGCTTACCATCATAAATTTCATTATTTTAGTGTGTTTGATATACCATACAAATTAAGGAGAATTATTTACATAGAGAGATGTTGATGTTGAATTACATCATAGTATGAAATCCACATAGTCAAAGTGTGACCGAAGGATAAATATAAGGGAATTATTATATAATCATTATTATTATTATCTGACTAATTGCTCACATTCTCAGATTAAGCAGTTATTGAAATAAAGCTCGGCATGAGAAAAAAGTAAGAAAAGAAACACAATTAAATTTTTTTATTACCGATCATGTATACAGTAAAGATTCATTGGCTTTTCAATTCTTAACGCTAACATCCTAGGAGTAGTGAGAATTGTCCAGGTGATTATTCCCGTTCTCTGTACTGTAACTCGAAGTAGAAGCTCATAAGGGAGCTTCACTAAACTTGATGAAAGTTTAACCTTTCTTTGGACGTTCTGAGTCGCAGCATGCTGGACTTGTTTTTCGTTCGCCGAGGATCAGGCAGAAACAGACTGAGGCAGTTGTAGGAATTGAATTCGGGTCTTCCCGCATCGCATGCAGGGTTGCCCACCACTGGACCACTGTAGAGTTTGAAGCAACGGTTAGCCAAACTATAATTCGATTGATATATGATAGATGAATATGTTACCCATAACAATTTTAAAAATGAACTCTCATTTCAATAAGAAGATAAAAACTAGTGGTGAAATTTAAGTAATTTGTCTTTACATACATGAAAACGATGTGAAGTGCATATTGAGTGATTATTATATCTACGAAAAAGCAAATCAAGGCATTAACTATAGATTAATATTAAAATAAAATGTACTAAAATTTCAAAAAAGATTTTGAAGAAATTTTCGGAATTTTACGCTATCACTGAGTACTTGGCTTTCAATAGGTCAAATGGTGAAATTATATGAGTAAACATTCATATATATACATAACAGTCCTTGATACATACATACATACATATATAAATATATATATATATATATGCAGATGTGTATAGAAATTGTAATATACTAATACATGTAATATACATACATACTGACGTCTTTTAAGAAGCTTTTTATTTTGTTATTATGCTTCCTCCCCGTAAATATCTGAAAGACTGTAGACGTCTTCATAAAATTTAAAATTATGTTATAAATTTTTCTTCCCCTGTTACAGATCTTGACTGCGTGACAGTCTATTAAATGACATCCGTGTTACCTTCACCATAATACTATAATACTTCTATACATCCGTCAGGAAAATACATATAGCCTCGTTGTTATAATAATCATTTGAGCATTGTTAATATTTCATTCAGTTGCATAGGTTTTAGGCTTATTTAAATTAAATGATTATGACTGGTCGATATTAGTGTGTTTATCGGTTTAAATTTGCTAAAATAGTTGCGTATATACCAGGTGCTCGTACAATTTAATATTGCTGGAGCAATATTAGTATATATATAGATATATATGTAATAGCTTAAGTGCCGTGGGCAAAACATACTTAGCTAATTCCGAAATAGCCTTAAATCCTTAGTAAACATCTATTTTTAGACCGTATCTGATTATGTTATAAACATTAACATCTAAGTACATTGACCATGCCCGTGTGTGATATTGACCATTTGTACGCCACATGTAAGATCAAAATTCTGTTTGAATTGGGCATGACAACATCTCAGTACTCATTGAGTGCAGACAACAGCTTGTGTGTGTGTGGAGTGCCATGTTCAAACAGTCCTACGACCATGGTCATTAAGTGCTTCTTCACTGATGTGCTTAAATATTATTTATTATTTCACTTTCACACAGGGAGCATAGTAAGTAACGTGCCCTCTTCCGATAACGATTTACACAAAAACTACGAGGGGCAGAAAATATTGGATAATTCTGAATCATAATCGACTGTTGAAATTGATTAAAGTATCGTATTTATTTTACTGAGAATTTTTACATATTTTCCATATAACTCGTAATAATTAATTTCAGGAATGGTGAGGTACACTAGGGAGCAGTGTACACAAAGTGTAAAACTCTTCACTCGGTCTAATGGATCTACTATTGCAGAGCAAAGAAATTACAGAAACATTTTTAGCGCTGAAGATTCTAACAAATATTGCATGAGAGCATTGACCACTAAATTCAGAGAAACAGGCTTAGCATATATCAATGAACAAGTGGTTATATATGCTTCTCATATCAATGAATATGTGAACAGGAAATATTTATACACAGGTTAATTTACGCCTATGGTGATGTTTGGTGGCCGCTCCAAGCTCCAGATATAAATCCTTCTAATTATTTTTTTCCTCTGTGGACATTTGGAAAAGAAAGGTAAGTATTACTGAGCATAATGTTTTGTCGTGATTAAAACCAAACAAAATCCGACAAATTAACACAATAATTCTAACGGTATTGAGTTCGTAGCGAACAGCAGGCATGCAAATATATTTATTCATGTATGGGTATTTGTATATATATATATATATATCTCTATTATAATAACTAATAACGATTTCTGACATATTTATGTAAGATAAATATGTCAGACTTAAAATAAAGATTAAAATTTAGTGCATTGTACATTTTATATCATTTTTAATGTCCATATATCTAAATATTTGCTATATTTCTTATCATTGGCATTTTAAGAGGCGCATAATGCATAAATGGTGCACCATGCTCTTCGAACGTATAGTTTTCACTTTATTTTATGTAATGAGTGACTTCTTGCACTGCAATGCATCTCTTAACGCGGAATAATTACTCAATCACCAAAATATACAGAGCCCCTGCGTACGGAACTTAGGTATCACCCCAAGAATGGGCCAAACAGCTCGTTCCTATTGCCTTATTCTATTCTATTAAGTAGATGTCAGAACTTAGCATCTCCATCACAACTCAGTAGCATAATTCAGACCCTACTTTTCTTTCTAATATTTTATCCCACTGCCTTGGGCTTTATTATGCTCCGATGCATGATTTTTTCAAATGTACACTCAGGGTGTATGGGCCTCTCTAATGAAGTGAAAGCCTTGGTGTCTGGTGCATGTTGGGTGTCCAGTCTAATTAGTGTTATAGCTGTGGCAGCAGCTAGTAACAGCGTGAGCTGGGGTGCGTAGGGGCTTGCTGAAATGTGTAACTATGTGAGTTTTATTGCGATAATGGCCACTTATAAGGGTTGTATTGCAGGAATGGTAACCTACGAGGGGTTATGGCAAAAATAGTTACATACAAGGAATTACTGCGTTCATGATTAACTGTTAGGACTTCATTACAATAACGGTTAACTCTGAGGGTTTATTCCAAGCATGGTTAACTGTGATGCGTTTATTGTATTGTATAAACGTTTTGTGAGTTTATTGAAAAAATTATTTTTTATGTGTTTCATTGCAAGATTGATTACTTATGAGGGTTTTATTGCAATAATTGTTCTTCACCTATGATGGCTTTATTGCAATAGTGGTTACCTATGGGGTATTTATTGCATGGTTGTTATCTATTCAAGTTTTATCTCAATGCTCCATTGACCATGACAGTTTAATTGTAGGTTTTATAATTATGGGCCCTCATTTGGAGCATAAGAATAAAATTTAGTTACATGCATTAATTCAGTTTACTGCAGCAATTTGACACTGTTCTTTTACTCATTTCTGTTGTGTGACTTAATTTTTGCGATAGGAAATTCTAGCTGGAGATCATTTGTCGGTTTTGATGTACCACTGCGAGTAAAATATCTCGCTTCTATACAAAAGTTTTAAACTACATCAGCCGACAATAAAGGTAAAAACGTACAGTATTATTTCATTTTTTTAAACCAGCAACTTTTCCTGGTACTGCCCCGTCTACGCTGACAAAAGTCATGCTGTTAGCTGGACACCGTCGCCTGAGAGACACCGTCTGGTTCCTGTCTAGATCGCATTACCTGTGTATGTATGAGTATATCTTCTCATGAACACTGTGCGTGCAAGCTTCATACTGCTGCAAGATGTACGAGTACCTTATGACCGAACAAAAATATTTGCACTTGGGTGCATGACTCTTCCTTCTTTGTGTCATTAGGGTCGATATGTAGCGCTTCAGTGGCCCAATAAAATACTGACGGTTGAAAGTTTTGATGGTAAATGACCAGGAAATTATCATGTAAAACTATATTCCAGCGATAAATTGTAACTCTTATTTTGAGTTTGTTTTAAATCATTAAAAGTAACAGATGAGTGAAGAAAACTTTGAGTAAATTTTGGATTACTGTCACAATAATTGACTCTAAGCAAAGTTGTGTAAAAATTGCCATCGTACGTTGTGAAAAATAGGCAATGGGCAATTAATGCAAAGTATTTATGTGTATTACGAATAGACAAATGCTTCTGAAAAATTATTCACATGGGAATACTTCATATCAATTGAGTTTTTTAAACAGGAGTGTATAACGAATTTTGATATCATTAAAATGCCATCCAGCTTACGGTCAAAATTCTATGTAAACTGAATGACAGGATAACAAAACTTGGTAAAACAAAATTTGTCTATTAGCATTATCACGGAGGAATTTTTTTGGGCATATTGATGCGTAGCATCAACATCAAACTAACACAAATCAATATACAACGTAAATTAAAATGTCTGCAGACTCTTAATAAAATTATGTTTAAATTCTGCTTTAGATGGCAATTAAATGTGTGTAGCAACTGAAGTATTCCGCTCTAAAAAGTAAGATTTCGGTTTTCAGTGAAATTCTCTTTTTTTCGATCAATAAAATAGAATATTGTACTCGTTTTAAAAAAAATTCTCAGCCACCAGGAACATAATAATGTTCTCTTAATGATAAATATAATCGGCTGTTGGAATGTGCGTGCTTCTTCAGAATAGATTTGCATCAGTTAAAAAATTGTATGATGACTGTTCTTGTTTTGCAGTAAAATGCAGAGCAACAGAAACTAATAATAAACATTTATCTACATTTTTCAAATCAATATTCTACAAACTAATAAAAAATACATATTTTTTGACTTCAGAACATGTGAAGTTGATCTTAAAAACACGTTTTAATACAACACATGTAAGGCTAATTGAATTAAGGTGATAGTATCATATATAAACGAATTTCAGATATCAAAATTTTGGTCCCCAAAGCGGCGCACCAGTGATTAGATATGTTTTATGTACCAGAGAACCAGAATCAGAGACCTACTCAAACGCACCTGCAACAGAGTATTTTCGTAGTGGCACTTGGGTCTCAAATATCCCCATCAAAAGCTATTAAATCCATACCAAAAACCTGTACGACGCACATAAGTTAGGGTACCTGCACTAGAAAGCTTGTACAAGAGGTTGGCACTACAGGTAAAAATGACGAGGTTGGAAGTTCATTGACTACGGCACTTGTACTTTAGGTTGGCACCACAGGTAAAAATGACAATCATTACAGTTTAAACGATCTGCACATAGTTTTTTCTCGGAAATGGACATCGAGAGGAAACGGGAATCATTGAGCAATCAGCTATCGTAATCTTTTATCACCTCCGTACTATCCTACTAAATTCTGCTGCACGAAACTATTATTTTTCAATGAGTGCCAATGTGCTCAGTTTCCGCGAATTCTCGACTTGGGGCACTGCTCTGTAGGTCTACGCAGGGTGGTGGCTGGCCGAGACGCAGTGCTCTGCCAGACATTGTACGTGGTGGATGTCTTAACGCTCTTTGACGTCGCAATATCACGTCTTCACAATATGATAGTTTCATACGTGGTTCAAGCTGTATGAATATTGCAATATTGAATACTATTCAACTCCACTTGAATTTCCTAGTTCAGTTTGACTTCTGCTACTAATTTGGACAGTGGTAAATAATTTATTCCCGACGTATGCAAAAATATTTAAAATTAATTGAAAGTTTCTTTTCAATTGTTAATTGAAATGTTTTGTTTAAAGATTCAGCACGCTTTTTTGGAGACTGAAGGGATGTAATTAAGTCATAAACAGTTTTTTATTCGTGTTTTTGTATTACCAACACAATGGTTTGGAACTTTTATATGCTCAAATATGCTACAGTATTCATTTGTATTTATCTAATTCAAAAATTGTCATACAGTCATCAACTCAACAAAATAAATAGTATGTGTGATAGCAATTGTTACGCATTTCGAAAATTACCTCACGAGAATTTTTCTAACACTGATCAAGTAATGGCAAAAAATCCCACATTGACTAACTTTTTAATATATGTATTGTTAAAAAACTTTTCAGACAATGGCAACAAAGTGTTAAATAATTCATCAATATTGAGCGCCAATACTGATACCATGAACAGTAACACTGTGTTGCAGGAAGTATATTGGCTTGAACTTATTCGGGGAATAAAAAATATTGAATGGAGTATTTTTGAATGTACTGTACTGCTGAAACTATGATACTTAAATGAAACCCTGCGAACGGGAAGCTAGAAGGACGTGGAGCAGCACAGAAGTTTTAAATATACGTCCTACTTTTTATCAGGCTAAGCACATTATTTCATTTATTATTATTTTTGCTTCATTTCAGATATACGAGCTATGCTGGAATGACTGCACTCCCTCTGTATCTGACGTGTCATGAGTGTTAATCGGGCAGTCGACTAACAAGGACCGCAAAATATAAAACTGAACAGCAGCCTGGTATTCAACGAACACTATCTCAAAAACATGAACAAAAAATATCTCGCGTAGTCCACGACGTCCATACGCTGTCCTGATATTTCTTTATGTTTTAGTTGGCAACTACAGGGTGCGGCAACATAACTTCCTTTTTTCAACACGCTTTGCTATGAAAAATGAGGAAGTTATTCTCCGCACCCTGTACAAACCTAACAAGGTTATCAGAATTGTTGAGTGCTTGTTGAGACCTCCAACGTAGGCCTATGTAGGGCCTGTGTTCTATAGCTGAACAGATGATGCTTCATGTAGCTATAAATACTCGACGAAGAACTTACTATGTGTTTCATTATATCAAGTGTTTCATTCTTTTTAATTGAGAGTTGTGGCTCTGTAAGTGAGTTTGCACATACATTGAATGTTTGTTGGCCATATCACTGTACGGTGAATAAGAAATGAACAACTTGCTGTTGGGACATGTCTTTTTTTTACTTTGCTTGAAAATGATTAACTGGACTAAGCTGCACAAATTGTCACGCAGTCATGCGGTGTCGGTTATACACGAATGACAAGAACTGTTAGCATCCTATAAACTTAGAGATTTTTAAAGAAACTTCTACTCCATTCACCTGCTAATCTAAACAATGGTAAAAATAATATATAACATTCTTTAGATTTACATAGAAAGTATGGGTAGTATCAATTCTCAGACCGTGTTCCTATAGCATTAAAATAATCTCCGCTGAAATATTTTTTTTCAGATGTATTTCGAAAGTTCAACCGTTTTAATGAAATATGAATGAATATACTCGTATACTCGTACTGATAATGTTATTATGAATTGAATTATTTCAGGCTGTTGATCTTAAAAAAAACAATAATCAAGTGTCAAAAGCGTTATCGGAGGTGACTTTTTCAAGCAAATACTTGGGTCCCAACGTCATTCAAAAAAATTCAAGTACTGTATAAAGTGAATGAAGAAACACCCAAGACAGTTTATCAACATATACGAGACAATATTCCTCACTTTCACTCACTTTGCGATGTAAACAACACTGATTCGTTTGTGTGAAGCAACATCATTGCACTGAGCTCAACAATGAGCCCACAACGTCATCCGAAGGAGCGCTGGGGAGAGGCTGTACATTGGCTAACCTCATTCGGCAGTCGCAGCACCCTGGCGCTGGTGGTTCTCTTCTCGGCGTTCGTAAACTCCGCCCGCTCTGCACGTGAGGCTTCTCTGTCACTAGTATTCTGCACGTGAAGTTTATCTGTCACTAGCATTCTCTGAGGTTTTTCTGTCACTAGCATTCTCCACGTGAGGTTTCTCTGTCACTAGCATTCTGCACGTGAGGTTTTTTCTGTCACTAGCATTCTGCGCGTGAGGTTTTTTCTGTCACTAGCATTAACTAAATATATTAAGTAATGAACACATATTTTGCACATTACAAACAAGCAAACTGATAAAAAACTTCAACAAGTTGAAGCTGGGAGAAAAAGTTGGCATAATGGTTCTTGTTAATCGTTATAAAAATGAGCATCTGAGGCATCTTAATTTATAGTTGCTTCCTCATTATTACTTTTCTAAGCCAATGTTTATTACATCGTTTATAAAAGCAATATAATCGTGCCGTATACAGTATATGTAACAAGAAACATTCGCAAATGAATGGAAGAAATAATATATAGTGTATATTTTCTATGCATATTACGATAAAGCACAACTACAACTGAATTTAGATTTTAATTTCGAATTGTATTTTTAGATTATATCATTTGTTTAATTAGAATATTCATACGTAGTGAAACTCCTCTTAGTAAACTGTTCAGCATGAATGTTTTCTTTCTCGACTGATATTGAATTCTTCAAATTTTTAGAGCATGTCTAAAAATGCCTAAAAAATTGACCCTAGTTTGAAATGCAATTCTGACATTATTCTACAGCTGAATTAACATTCAGTTTTTCCAACATAATCTGTGGTCTCGAAGTCTCGACAATGACCAACTTAGAAAAATGTATTTTTAATTTTTGCGTAAATTTCATGGGAACAACATACTGCAAGTTTCTTGCAAACATTCTGAAAGTTTACATTTTCTTTTAAAACGAATTAAGCATCATGGCTTAGGAACTTCACATATCATGATAAAGCCAGTGTTTGTTCACGTTCTTTAGGACCATGAGTGAAATATCCTGAATTTTCCGTCATTTGACAAACCGTTTTTCATATTTACTTTCCTGAATTTTCCGTCATTTAACAAACGGTTTTCCGTCTTTACGTTCCAGAGATCCAGTCGGCGTCCTGCAATGGCGTCGATAATTTCAGTACGCGCTGTGACTTGCCTTTGAAAAACTGCGAAGGTAACATTGTTTTTAACCCAATAAATCGTGAACCTAGTTTACAAATTTTAGTTAATACTTTGCCAACTGTCTTTTTCATACCATGATATTATTGTAAAAAAAAATTATTGATCCATTTTAAAAATGGAGGTTTTCAGAAACAGGACATTACATACCTCTCTAGCTAAGGAAGATTAAACAGTTTCGTGTTTCTAAGTAAAACTGAGCCTGGGACTGAGGTGTCCCTTGAGTAATCAAAGGTTCCAATTGTTTTCTTTTGGGAACTATTTTTGCTTAATAGATTGAATTATATTCCAAATAAGAGTGAATATCTGTTTTAAGGCTCGTATGGTATTCATGTTTCTCAGGAAAAAAACTTGATTTACAGTAACTGGTTAACACGTTGCCTCCGATTGCCTGATTGGTGTAAAACTTCACTTTGTACGCATAGTCACTAGAAGGATCTGAAAAAATTACAGAACCTAACCTAAGTGGTACACATACGTACCACTTCGGAGTCAACGTGTTAAAGGAATGTCATAGCGGAGAAGTAATGTGGTGCCGGTAATACTCAAGTTGTGTATCATCAGCTTTTCAGGGGTCGAATTTTTTATAGATTCTCCATAATATGCGAAATTTAAAGTGCAGATATTCATTTTCCTTGCAACGGCTTTTGATTTATGCAAATATTTAGAATTTTGCTTTCGGTCTCTGTATTTTAAAGATAAAATAATGGGATTGTCGTTAGCGGAGTACAACGCTAAATGATCTGCTTCATTCTCAATTCTCTTTTCTACTGCTTCTCTGAAAATTCGTTTCGAGGATAAAAATTTTGGCGCTTCATTGATGTTTGAGAAAAATTATTGATGACATAGGGAAGTTCAAGTGATGTGACTGGTCAACTCGCCTGTTGACCTCTACAACTCTATACGATTTCCTATTGAATTCTATAGTTACAGCTATTTAATTTACCAGCACTAAGTGCTTAAATCATTGGCAGATTAGGGACAATTCTGACGGGAAGGATGTTAAAATAATTGTGGCCTGTATGTGGTATGAACACTGAAATAATTAAGAACGAGTTTTGTCGCTTATGTTCTTACATAACCGACAAGCGTTCAAAAAAATCAACATATAGCGACAAATGTCTAAAAACTCGTGATCCAGTGGATATTTTTCAGAACTGGAAGCAATGCTCATTTGTCTTCTTGACAATGTTAGGAAGTGAAATTAAGTTCTGATTAAATCATGCTTGTCACTGAATAAAGTAAATAACCCAATTACACATAGGCTACCGTATTGTTTGTATCTGCGTACATATAGCCGTAAAAGACTTCAGGCTTGAAATTTTATCACTTCCTATGAGAAGTTCTTACAATTTTCAGACTCAGGGTTGGACCACCTTCCTTTGGGCACGGAGTACGTTCTGTCTCTGGTAACAGAGTGGTCGGTGCTGCCTCTAAACGACTCCACTTCAAACAACCTCGACGGTAAGGGAGTCCAGCACCATTTTATCCTTCGGGTTCCTGTTTCACAACGCGTGTGCACCCGATGATAAAAGTCAAGTACGACGGAGAATGTGTGTTGGAATTTATAAAGTTAAGAATTCACGATCACGAGAAGTCGCCCAATAATTATTTGCTACACTTGGAATTTTTGATTCCCTCGTGATTACGTCATAATGTAATCAGCTTTCTAAGGCTGCAAAATATCAGTCATAGCTTCACAAATATTCATGTGGTATCAACGCTTTTCATGGACAGTAAATATTGTCAAACTTTGGTATCTCGAAGACAAGTCTGGATTGTTCATTAAAATACTGATGCGATACTACGAGCAAAAAATCAATTTCTTACATAGTTGTTTACTATCACAAATTTACGATTGAAAACTGGAAGCCTACGTGACTCAGCAATGAGATATTATAGCAAGCTTTACTGTTCAAAAGATTGAAGTGTTTGGCGTGTTTATTTTGGATGTGGAATTTGTCTCACGTGTAAATTTTCGGAGTAGATTTGGCCTCGCGATTTCTTGACTAAATAAGGGTCACTAGAAATTTTCGTTTGTATCTCATATGTCATCATGAAATCTAACTAGTTTTCGTTTCTTGGCTTAACCTAAATGAATATTTTTTGGCATTGGAAACACGTTTCGTATGCGTTTTTTTCGTATTTGTGACCACTATATTATGTGTGAGCTACCTTATGAATTCTTATGTGCATTTTAGATAAAGAAGTGATTACACTTCTTGTGTACGTTGGTATGTTATTTCTATCCATTTTTAACCATTAAATGGGAAGCATATTTGGTAGTAACTTTACTTCGTGTAACAATAGGTACAATATTTGTGTAAATTGACATTGTATTACTGCCTACACTTCATTTTTGTGTGTTTCATTCTTAGTAAATTTTTTAAACCCTTTCTTTCACACCATGTTATTTCTGTACACTTCAGAAATTTTCAGATTTTCTATTGATAGTAATCAAGTATGTTTGGTTTACGTTTAAACGGTTGTTTGCATCACTATGAGTCAGTATGGCTGAGATAAGCGTGAAATGTTTGACGTTTTTGTGAGTTGTTTAATGACTACTAATTGACATTCTAATGCAATGACACTATCTAATCTATGAATGATTAAACAGTGGAAAACGAACATTGCAGCTCATAATGAGAACTGCTTAGTTCATTTGAATTTAATAATCGACTGAGATTGGGGCCACTAATAGCAATGACCTACATGGAGGAAGAAACGGAATGCGAGGCTTGTGATTAATTTTGGTTTTGTTTTTAAGAATAAATTATTTTTCACGCACTGAGTAAAAGGATTTGTCTGCTCTTTGCCTTAGCATCATGGACCAATTTTTTTATACCTACTTGATATTTTTCCTTATCTGTCTTGAAATAAAATAAATCAGTAGAAGACTTGTGCTTAACATTAGTTTGAGCACCTCTCTCTCTGAGGAAGACTAGTGCTTTTAGACGTGCCTCATTTCAGGCTGGGGTAAAACCAATTTCAAATCAAAACAATTGAAAAACGGTGAAGTTATTGATTATTTACTGTACTTGGATAAAAAATTACTCACGTAAATATGCATACGTTATTATTTGCATTGTAATTCTTATTTTCAAATTCTTCCAGCTGTGGAAGATGGTGCTGGCGGCAAGAATTCACAGGTGGTGAAGGTAACCAAGCTCACTCCATGTCTACTGAAGGTGGACTTCGCTCTCTCCAGGGCCGTGAGTGAAGCTGGGGGGGACAACGCCGGTAGTTGTAGCGTCAACTTATATCGGAGGAAAAAGACTTTGATTTTGAGAACAATTCACTTGTGTTTTTTCGTAAAATATTGCAGTGGAAGACTTGAAATGCATACCACAAATACGTAATACTTTTACAGGAAATGCTGAAGACAACGAGCATTGTACATGAGCGACTGTTTTATTATTTATTCAATTTTTTGTCAAGGTTATGTTAATCGCTTTTGACTTCACTTTGGCATCACTTTGACACCATTCTGATGGAGAATTTTGTCACACCAGGGAAGTTACCTTGTGGGAATTGCAAAGAGGCAGGTGGTGGCGGTATGTATGGAGAAACCAGCTGCGAATCAGCTACAGGAGCCAGCTGCTGAGCAGCTGCAGGAGCCAGCTGAGGTGACGACGCTAATGTCAGCTGTGACGCAAGCCCTCGTCAGCGTCGCTGAGTTACGTCTTGACGCTGAGCTTGTCGTATCTGAGGTATAGTTTAATTATTTATGCATATAATGTAACAAATTTATCAGTTAATTCCCTACTGTGCTCTGTTATTCATTTATTCTAACATTTCCAAATGTCCTGGATCTCACAACAACGGTCTTATTCTGTTTATTGTCATTATTTCTTACTTATTGCTTTTCAAAATTTTTATGCTCCTGTATTTATTAGTAGTTCATTTATTTGTAACATGTGCACCTAATTTTTTTGAACCTTTGATTTCTGAGGCGACTGCAATGAGTGTCTTTCAGTATATTTCCTCAAGGATATGACTCTCTCTAAAATTGTTAAGCCTCTCTCAGCGCTGTTGACCACGCTAGCATACAAAGGCGGCCTAGTATTGTACAGCAGTCTACCTAAGTGCTCAGTGTAGTACACCTGCGTACCTAAGTACTTAGTATTGTACACCTGCGTACCTTAGTGCTTAGCGTTGCGCTTGCGTACTTTAGTGCTTAGCAACAAGGCTTAGCGTTCTATATTAATATGCCTAAGGGGTTAATTGTTATTCTAGGTCAACCTTAGAATGTCATCCAGAGCAATCCGTCAATTCTGTTGAATAATGTAAATGTGGTCTTGGGCATAGCAAGATAA
Source organism: Trinorchestia longiramus (assembly GCA_006783055.1). Lineage (NCBI taxonomy): Eukaryota > Metazoa > Arthropoda > Malacostraca > Amphipoda > Talitridae > Trinorchestia > Trinorchestia longiramus. The sequence continues at coordinate 346,673 of VCRD01000277.1, forward strand.
TTAGTTAGTAGCTATCAAAGATAGGCCAGTTATTTTTTATTTTTTATTTTTTTGTCATTTTTCTATATAAATGTCTTTCTGGAATTTTTATTTCTATTGTTGAAATACGATGCTCACTTTATTACATCCTTATGTTTCAGTTATACAGTAACTTTGATACCATTTTTACGTCCGTGTGCACACTTATGTAATTTGGCCCTCGACAATATGCCGATAAGAATGATACACTGAGTCAGATTTTTGTCCTAATTTAAAGTGCTTCCCGCAGGTAATTTTTTACACTCCAGTGTCAATGTTTCATTTGCCAACTATAGAAAAAAAAATTACTCATAGTTCTAGTTTTCGGTTGTATATATTACAAATATCGACAGGGCGTGTGAAAAATGTAAGTGATGCAGTATACAGCAAATCGAAATTACATTTTAAATTTCACGATATTTTCGGCCCTAGGGAGTCCCAGGTCTAGGTCTATGCCCGGTGTCCTACACAGCGACCCACACACAACGTCCCGCTGCCTCCCAACGCCCTCCTGGTAAGCGTTCATTTTGGTCTCGCGCGTTGTAAAAGTTAACCTAAATTTAAAGATGACTGTGTAAAAAGTGAAGTAACATAGCTTCCTTCTTTTGAAAGGACCTTTCTTTGAGAAAAGGAAGTTATGTTGCCGCACCCTGTACAACTGCAAAACTTTTTAAAAATTCATTTGTTTTATGTTATAAATAAAGCGGGTGCCTTGCAGGCGCTTGAATCTAAGATGCGTAGAATAAAGTAGTAGCGATTAACAAAACTTTTTGAAATAGCCCAGCAGTTTGTGTTGTCTTTTAGTCGATATCCCAGCTGCTGCAGGACCATCAAGTCTGCCATAAATTAGTTTTTTAAGTATTATATCAAAGGTTTCCTACATTACTTGAGCTGTTAAAGAATTGCTTATAAATAGTAAGGGGCTTGGAGTCAGCAAGAAATGTAGCATTGCAGTCTGAACGCATTTTTTACAGCCGTTAACTGAAACTGATTTAAATTTTCTTACCGTCACAGGATTCATTTCCCGGTAAATGAATCATATTTTTCCATTTCGATCGAATGTCTATAACACTTCCCCTCTGCAGTTAACTTCCATTAATATACTAAATTGAATTTTCCGTAACATAGTAATTAATTCTGTCCTTCAAACTTAGGGTAAGAGGGGCATTTGTAGTGATTTCTTCAGTCCTAACCCTCAGACATCTCTTATCTCCGACAGACATTGAATATCTTTATCCTACTCGGAGTGAGTGCCTGAGGGAGTAAGGGACTGTCGAGGAACCCAATAGGAGAAAAGGCAGTTAAAAGCAGGATGAGTTTAATAGTTTGTATTTAGACATTTGAATATTATATTAGTTTTTGGTTCTTCATTGCGCACGTCTGCCAACCCTGTCCTTAAACAGGATGGCTGGTTTCTGTTTCCTCTGCTCTGCTGTTGGTTGTGAATTGAGTTGTTCAGATGATTAGAGTTCTTAGTGGAGATACTGACTTTTGAAGTGCTTGGTAGAGAGTCCGTGTCGCAGAGCGTTGTAGCCTCTTTATTTAGAGCGGTTAGCTGGGCTCTGCTGCCTGAGCGTGACCGTTTACAAGCTGATGTAGTGCTTCTGGTCGTAACGGGGCCTAGCCTCGTCGTTGGATTCACTTCTTCTGTCCTGTTTGCTCATTGAGCGATGAAAGCTAGCCTCGTCGCGGTATTCGTTTGTAGTGGAGCCATTCGATTCACTACACATTTTACCTACCACACCGAGCTGTAATTACCTGGACATAATCGTAGCTGAGGTAAATTCTTGCGTCTTCAACAGTAATTTGATAAAAATACCGAAGCATAAAGTTGAATGTACACAGTGTGCAATCATTGCGTGTGGCAATTTTTCTTGCGAATTAAGACATCCACTGAGCAGTTCCCTGGTAATGATGTACAAAAGCTCTGACATTTCCTTTTTCTTCTTCAAGACAACCGATTAATTCTTGCACTTCTTTTCTCGATGTGAAAATTTATTGCTTTCAAATGGTATGGAAATATTCCCTGCGTATAATGGAAATTATGTGAAAATATTATGGAAATGGTTCTGAAGTTTTGCCGAGAGGCTTCAGAAATATTGTTGGAATATTGCTGAAATATTGCAGACGTATTATGAAAAAATATTGACAATATTTGTGAAAATGTTGTGGAAATGTTGTGGAAACGTTTGTTTTGAAAAGGGTTGGGAAGTATTTTGGAAGTATTATTTAAGTTTTTTGGCAGTATTATCAAAGTATTTTTAAAGTATTATTAAAGTATTATGGCAGTATTACGGACACATCATCAGGAATCTGCCTCAAACCTAATTTATTGTTGCAGTTACCAAGGTACTCAAGACGGTGGACTTGCGTCAGTGTCGGCCTGACACTGGCGTCCTCAGTCTGCATGCGTCCCAGGCCGTGAGTTAATGACACGTTACAACAATTTTTATATGTATGCAATATATATATGTATATATATAATTATATATATCTCTATACTGTAGGACATTTATGTATATACATGCCATATTTGACGGGATATAGGATGCACTTTTTTCCAAAATATTGGCTCAAAAAATCGCCCTGCGTCTTATCATCCTAGGAGAAGTTTGAGACCTCCTGTAGGCCTAGGCTAATCTTCTTTCCGACGCTCACTAACACAGCTTACGCTCAGTATTTTGTCTTCTATGCTGTCAACCACGCCATATATACACACACATATGTATGTATATCTATACATATTTGTGACGTTATACGTCTTGATGTGCAAAGGTGTGTTCTATTGACTTGTAAATAGCATGTTTTTATATTTAACTTTTTATGAGAAAATATTATATGCTTCTTTGTTTACACTTAAAATAAAAATTTATAAAAAATAACCTACAACGGGAAGGAATCTGAAAAATGGAAAATAAATGCATTTACAAACATAACTTACGTTGTTCAAAATATGTTAGTCTGCTAACCAACGCGTTTCCCTCTTCTACCAAAACACGTCAATTAAAAACGTCCTTTCAAAAAGAATTTACTTGCAACAGTTAATTTAAGTCATTTTGTGTTGATTAAAATTTAAATTTATGTTCAGCAACTGTTTAATTTTTATTTAGGAGGCCACATATGATCAATACTATGGTTCCTCCCCACACACGTATAGAAGATTTCTTTTTTGGTTTCAGTCGCTGTCCTGCGCAATGTACTTCATGCACCCAGGGAAGGACACTCTCAGACGTCCTGCTCACGGTAATACTCACTGTCTTGTTATAAGAAAGTTCAATATTCAGCTAAAAATTTGTAAAATGTTCTTGTTTGAAAATTGGCCACTTGTATTTTGTGTCTGAGGTTTGCTTAATGCTGTGCATTTTCGTTTCTTTTTAACCATTGATTACAGAGTTTTTCATAGTAATAACTTGTTTTATCCTTCTTAAGATTTACACAATAGGCATGAAAATATTTTGAAATATCAGCTTCCTCACATAACTCGTCTCATCGAGCAGCACAACTGATGTAACTCCGGGACACCTCCCACCATGTCTCTCCAGTGTAGGTACATCAATGAAGAAACCAAACATCACGTGGACGATAATATAAGCAACTGAAGTCTACAAATATGCTAAAAAATTTACGCTTAGGGAACATAGTTAGACTGGTTCGAAAGCTCAGTCTGTAAGTAGTTAGCACACTTGTGTGCTCTACAGATTCTGGTGCCTTGGACTTAATACTTGACTGCATGCGCCATTTATGGTACATAAAGACTTGGTCCAAACAGCGACAGGTGCCGTGTATGGTACATCGTCTTAAAAATTCATTTTTTAAAAACATTATAAAAAGTTTTTAGCGCACATTTTTATATATTATCCTTGATATAATTTAGAGATAAATGACAATAAAAATACAACCTAATGTTAAATTGTTTAATTATTTAAATCACAGAGACAAAAATCTGGCAACAAAGGAACTGAAGCTACACAGGTTTGAACAGGTTGCTGCACGGGCATACAGTCGATTTTGAGAGTCTCAGTTAAAGTGTTCACAATATTAAATGGCAATGCTCGCCGCTTACATTAACATTCACTCAAATTATCTTGTAGTGTCTAAGTAAATTAGAAATAGGTTAACTGATTGGTGCATCTTACCAAGCGTTTTCTATTTGGTTTCTACTATAGATCTGATGACGTCATAAGATAAGATTAATTGTGTCTGCCCTCGTCAGATAGTTTTGCTGAGTTCAAACTTATGATACCGCCGATTCCCTAAATTCACAGTCAGAGATGTTGATTGTAGATGCACATTGTGGGTGTTTTTTTCTTAAATTCACCGTTATTTTTATGATGTGCTTTCTATTGTTCTCATTGACATTTAATTTTGTAATAACCCTTATCTACCTTCAATCCTCATTTGCGTCAAAAATTTGATTTTGCATTTGAGACTCGCCTTCGTTGTAATTCAATGATGAGATCGTTTTTGTTGTGGCTGCGGTTGTTAGTTAAACTAAGAATATAATAATAATAATAATCTTCGTTGTAATTCCAGCTGTGAACTTTATAACTGAATTTGTTTCATCCAGAAAACGAGATGGACTCTCAGTCCAGTCTGACGGACATAACCTTGTTGAACCTGAAAGCAACGACGTGCCAGCAGCGGCTGGTGGTGGGCTCAACAGTACAAAGTTCCAAAGTAGCAGTTGTCGTACGTCAGGTCTCCGACGCTCCTCTTACCACAGTCAACTATGAAGGTGTGTGTAGAATAGAATGGAATAAGGCAATAGAAACGAGCCGTTTGGCCCATTCTTGGGTTGATACCCAAGTCCCACGCCGTAGATACCCAAGTCACATGCCCATGTAACAGCGTGAAACTTTACAGACGTGTACGTATGTGCCTAAGCTGTGCACTATATCTGTGTGACTTAACTAAATGACTTGAATAACACTTTGATATTAAAGTGTTATTTTTTATGTCACTGAATCCTGAACCCCTTAGTTTACAAAACTAATTGGATTGACGCCAAATTCTGTTCTATTCTATTGATTTTGTCGTTAACGATATTGTCCACGGTATGATCATTGTTAATAGTACCACTCCGAGGGCCAGATACGTTCGTACAAACAAATGAAAGAGAAAATAATCGCATAGCTAATATGGAATGCTCGTACAATTTCACACAGAGACCCAACGTTAGATTTACCTCCATTTGTTAAATGTTTACTTTGCGTAGGAGTCCTGCCAATTTCTTATTCCTCTATAGTCTGTAGTCTGATAATCTGACCAGAATTTTGTTGGTGTTATTGCCATTAATCAACTTTGAAATTTGAACAAACACAAGTTGTGAAGTCATTCATGTAAAAAATTGTGTAAATATCACTTCTATTATTTATAAATTTATAAAGGACGCCGATAGTTTATATCTTCGTCAGAGTCTGCAAAATTACCTCAGCAACGCAGTGCAGCTCAGAACACGCGAGATGGGGGAACCTGTAGGAAGTTCATCTACATTGTATAAGACGAGACAAATATTCTCTCCTGTTCTCTTTTCGCAAGCAAGCCTACATGTGCATAGGACCACTTACTTGAGCTACTTTGAGCACTTTTTTTCAATACTTGATCAAGCTCTTCCCGCTGTTTAAATGGCCTTGTTGTCAGTGATACGATGATCTTATTAATTTCTCATCATTTGTACGAACTAAACATATTTTCCTCAAATAAATTGGGGTAGAGTTATTAGATTGAGAAAAATTTGAATGTATACTGCACCTGTTGTGGTAGTTCACTAGAAGTAATCGTTGGCAGGAGTGTTAGTAATAAGTCGTTCCGAAATAAAACAGGGCCTTTCTCCTTTTAAACGTAAGAAAATCTGTTACAAACTAACTGAAGTTAAATCCTCGGTTTTTATTTCATCTGTGGCAGCAGCAGAGATATTCAATAGCCTTAGCTTAGTCTTAGTATTTTGGACACAAACCTACAACGTGATTTTGGATATGAAGCGACAAATAGTAACCATTTCTATAACAATTGCTTTGCGGACGTGATGAAATCTGTGGTGACACATGCTCAAATGTCATTAAAGTGCTTGCTAAGTAGAAAATCTAAATTGCAATTGAATTTTTCAGTTTCATGTTACATACGTATACAGTAATGATGCATTACTTTGCGTATTAAAAATTAGATAGTTTCCGTAGAAATTCCACGGTTTAGCTTTGACTAATTTCAAATAATTATGAAGACAAATGTATTAAGGATTTAGGACGAATTATTGTGTTTTAAATGAATATTTATCATGAATGTATACAGAACTTCCATTCTGTATCGTATTTATCGATAACATGACCGTGTAGGCTAATAACGGGAACAACTGGTGTATTTTATACGTAGTAATCCTCTTCCTTTGGTATTCACAATACAATGCTTATGATACATGTGTACCCGTTCTGTTTTCATTTCAATAATTTTTCTTCAGTGATAGAGAGGAAACAATGGGATGGACACTCACAGATACAGAGAGAGATAGGTAGAGAGATAGGTAATGAGATACATTGTGTATTATATACAGGGCACGGTAGCACATTTTCCTTTTTTGTGTTTCATAAAAGTATGAAAAAGGGTTATGTTACTACACCCTGTATATAGATTACCTGGTGTTTTTTCCATGTGATTCCACGGCTTTTGAAATTATAAATTTCATTGCTCATGAACAAACGTTGTCTTTCTCGATTTGATTTAAAAAAACACGGACTTTACAGCAACTGAAATTAAACATCATTCGAGAGGTCAACAACATTTCACCAGAGACATTGAGGAAAGTAATGAACAGCACCATTGAAAGAGCACGCCATTGTTTGACTAATAATGGAGATCATTTAAAAGGCGTTTTCATAATTAAACGTATTTTATTGTTTCATTTATAAATTCATATTATAGTTTGAAAATTTTCTTTCATTCTGAATTAACCAAATCTTTTTACCATTTTTAGTTTTATAGCTATAATAGTTTTAAAAAGGTACTTTACTTATGGGCCACCCTGTATAAGCTAATTTTTCACAGTGCATGCAAAGAACTCGACTTTTCAAGTATTTATTGTGAATTATTAATTTAACATGCATCAACTTTTATCTGGCGTTGTAGCATGAAAAGATAAATGAAATACATTTTTCATTAAGAATATATTGTTTCTTTCAGAGCTGGTCGCAATTTCGATTGACTTGGAAGAATCAGAGGCTGACGCTCCTTTTGCAGTTCAAGATGATAAAAAAACTAAGACGCGTCTGCAATCTAAACTGAAGAAACTGTGCCCCAAGAGACCTTCAGTTTTGTCGAGAAACCAAGAAACAATGCTGACTGATGAGCTAGGAGTTGTGTACTCGGAAGTTGTTTCGCTAATGGATTCTCTGGCAGAGCCTGAAAGCATTATTGCGCTGTACGGCCAAATTAGAGCTGACGAGTTTTGTAAGGAAACCGTGGGCAGTCGTCGAGTGAGGTGTGTATTGAGTGCAAACTACAGGTACCATTATTCGTTATGGGCTCGTGTAGGAGGTTAATCCCCTCAGGGGATGTGCAGAATACGACTGTCTTTCAGAGCACCTAGGGAAGTCGGTGCCTTCCATAAATATTTCCGATAAAAACGAGGGTGTTGGAAACACATCGGAGGTCACTTGAAAGTTCTATTACTTGAAAAAGTGTCTCGATCCTTCAAAAAATGGTAGTGAGTGGGTTGTAGATCTGGAGAATAAAGAGAAAGTGGTAGTTCCGTCTCTATGGTTGGTAGTAGAGCAGAATTGGACCACGACGATTCACCATTACAGGTCTCATTTTTCACAAGTGAACATCCACTTGTTTGAGTTGATTTCATTGAACCTTTACTGTGACTCTCTATTTTGCTTCCAGAAAGCTGTAATGAACAACACCAATATTGTAGACCACCAGTACACCATAATCTGTTGCTAATGAAACTTCACTCCTGGGACATGTTTGGATGGCTCATGACGATTAAGCCATTATTCTGTTCGGATGAGCTTATCATGAAGGATTAATTTTTCATCACAGCATACTACTCCTTCAAAAAATGGATCATTGCCTGTTCACAAAAAGAGGATCGAACACACTTAATGACGCTGAGCTTCTTGGTTTTCATTGCACTCTTGCTAAAGCATTTGTCGGGCGTTTTAACTTTGTTTTTATTTCAGATGGTCTGGCACTGTTAACATTCGGACACAATGTTCCTAAATCTTTTCTTTGAACATCGTTGTGCGTTTTGTTCAATAATTGCTTTCAAAGACTCATTGTCAAGAGTCCATGGCCGTTTTCGACCTTTTCGATGTTTAGCCCACAATACAAAATTTATGAAACCACCTTTGCATTGTGCAATCACTTGTGGATCCTTTTCCCTATGTTCTGTTGATACTGAAAACTGTTTGGGAACAAAAGCAACCAAGTTTTAACTCGTGCCTAAAAGTAAATTAAAGTTTTGTTTTCATGCTCATAATTAAGATCTTTTATGGATTAATATATGTTCCAGAAGAAATAGGTAGACAATTATTGAGGTGGTTGTATTAATTAGTTAGTGTATTGAAGTTCATCTACAATTTAGGAAAACTTTCATGGTAAAATGGAATTTCAAAATAGTATTTCTGAAAAATAAAGTTTTATACAAACAACCTAATACTCATTATTCTAGCCTCTCACGACCAGCTACGTCAATTTTCAGTCTCAAAAATACGAGTAAAATTTTTTCTCTGCCTAGCTTAACCGAATATTTTCCTTCACAGGAGTTTGTTCGTATCGGCTCTGCGCGACTCTTTTTCTCCTGCCGCTGCTGCTGCGGTGTGCCGTCTGGTGGTGCATGAAGAAGGCAGGATGACGGGCACCAGAGGGTGGTTCTCCGAAGACGACTTTCAGACATCCTTACCCTGGTCGACTGTGCTGGCACACAAGCTGCCTCCCAGCTGGGACGAAGCTCTTCACTGCAGTGTGAGAATTCACATCTTCCGAACCTTGCTTTTGTGTCACGAGTTTAACTTTTTATACTCAGTGGACTAAGCTCCCAAATTTGTTTGAAATTCTTTACCAAAAATTGATTACCTCTCTAAGTTCTTTCACGAGGATAAGATTACATCATAATGAGTATAAATTGTCATTCGTTTTATATTAGTATAAAAAATATTTTCATTCAATTTGTTTGTTATATCCTAATTGTTTTGAGCACTCAAGTGACATCACTTTTCGTTTTAAATTTTACAGAAGCTTCTGGAGACTCCACAGTGGCAGACACACGTTTTGGGGGTCATGCCTTTAATTCGCAAGTCTTTGCACCAGAACTGCGATGATCTCAAAGTTCTAGCTAGCCATCGCCTACAACCGAGAAATTCTTGCGTTTTAGATCACTTTTTGAGCCTGGGAAATAACAGTAGAACATCACGTTTTTCCCCGCACGCTTCATTCCACGGACACTCGCAGTTCTCTTGGAATGATTGGCCAGGCCCTGACCTCACATTACAGAAAATTTCGCAACTAATTTCGGAATACGAAGAGCAGTTCCTGGAGACTGCTGAAGATCGTGATCCCTTCACGAGGGAAACATTTGGGAGTTGTTCTGATGGCATTTACCGAGTGATGGAAATTTTGACTAAGAAACTGCAAAATTGTATGTCAAGTGATGAAAACGGCGATCGTGAGGTGAGCAGAGTCTGAAATGTATGTTAAATACTTTTAGTGAAACGTGATATAATGGTACTTAATTTACGTGTAAAATACATACGTACTAAATATTTTGCTCAGTAATCTACGTTTGAACTTGAAACTATACTTATTTTAGAGCATGCAAGTTTTAACTAGGTTCCAGGGGTCATATCCTGTCATTCTATTTAATAGGACAGGTGTTCATGTCGTAATAAGAATAATGGGAATGTTTCGAATTAGTTATTGAGTATTCCATGGATGAAATCATTGATGCTTTTGGTTTATGTAGCAATGAAAAACCAATGCGCAACTTTTTTACGAATATTTATTTTGAATCCAAAAACAATGACATAGGTTCTACATGATTTCCATGTTTAACTTAACAATGTCTTATTTGTTTTTGTCAAATGATCATTTGTCGTAACAATTTTTACAACAAACTAGTGCATTTCACAATTCAATTTGCACATGAATCTAGTTTAAACCCATGATTTTGTATTTAATTTATTGAATTATTATGTTGTATTAGAATGATTAACACTAAAGCTTTGTTTGAAATTTCAATTCATATGATCGTATCATTAACCAAAATTATATTCCCTGTACTTTAGATCCTCTCTGCCCTAGTCGGACTGAAGTCACTGGGAGTTTTAACTAAGGAAGTGGAGTCTTCTGTACTACGATGTATCTCCAACCAAGAAGATGCTCCAGACGCCGCTGTGCTGAAGATCTCCGCCATTGAGACTCTTTCTGTCCAGCCGTGTTCTGTCAGGGTGAGTAAAGAGATTCTCAAAGATTATTTTATAGGCTATTTTCCCCGACTCTTTCTTTTTTGTTGTACGAAGATGGGACTATCCTTTTGATGTAAGTTTAGGTTCTTGTAGTCGTTTTTCTTACAAAAATTTATCACTTCGTTGGTGTGAATCCGCTGTACGTTTCTATCAGTCCTTTACAAAGAGGGGGAATGACATCTGTTAATTTTTTTCAGTTATTATCTTCAGAAAAGATTGAATGAGAAAAGTTTGACATTGATATAAAACTAAGTACATTTAAGTGACACAACACTTCATCCAAATAAATTAACGAGGACAGAAAAAAGTAACTTAAATGTTCGTATCAAATTCCCTAGAGTTTATCATAATTTTTCAAAAGTCTACGGTGTTTAATCCCAAAATTTAAGTTACTTTTTATCGGTGTTAAGTACATGGATAGTTACATATGCAGGACTTAAAAGTGTGTAATGTATACTCAAATAATAAAAATAGGTGTGAAAAATATTTATGCATCCGACATATCTATTCAATATATAGTTGGAGTGTTTCCAATCACCATTCATGCTCATAAACACTTCCCATTTGCTTCAATTAAGTCCCATCAGAATTTCTCTGAAATATGGATCCATTCATTTTTAGCAATAGTCATACATTCAAAAAGATTTTACACTCTCTGCTTCTGAACTTAGTCCCTGGCATCCTCCCTAAATTGTTTATTGGATCTGAATCCAGTGACTTGCCAGCGAAGGGAATAAGGTCTTAAGGTTTTTATCTTTGATCCAGTCACAGGTGGGTTTGGCCGTATGCTTAGGATCGGTTTTGCTGGAATCACCAATAATTTTTGTTTAAATTTTTGTAGTGATATAAGTAAATTGTGTGCTGATATCTTGCTAATCTTCGGACCACTCATTGTTTTTGTAATTACTTTTTGTTATTCCGTGCCATTGAAGGAGAAGGAACCCCAAACCATAATGTTTCCGTACCCATATTAAATGTTACTCTTCATCATAGGAAGTTCTGTTTCGTCTCTTGTGTTCTATTATTAGTGCCAAAAAACTCAATCTATGATTCATCAGCTCATTAAATCGTCAGTATCACACTTTAAATAGGCCCTAGTTATCTGTAATCTTGATTTCTCTGCCACGTTTCACTATCACTCAAATGGGTTGGAACTGTAGCATAAAATTCGTTTTTTAGTACGGTTTCGTAATAATTTAAAACATTGATATACAAAATTTATCTTCGATGCTTCTGAAAAATTAAAGCTATTCTTTTGTCTCTGCTAATTGATTAATTGATTTGATCACCGCTTTAAAATATTCGGTGATTAACACTAATATAAGTATAAGTATCTCCAATTTATACCTACCGCTTCACACAACAATAAAGCCTTCCGTACCTGTCGAAAGTGTTACAGTATTATACTGAATAATATGAACATAACAATTCAAATTAATCACATAGAGCGCAGGAAAAAGTACTGAGTTCACGACACGTTATCGTTCTAGTCAGCGCTGGCGTTGCTGCGGCTGCTGTATAGCAGGGAGGAGACCGCGGAGGTCAGGGCTGCGAGCTACCGAGGCCTGTTAGTGTGCGACCCGCACCTTGCTGCCAGAATCAGTCAGGAACTCCAACAAATTGATGATCCTAACGGTTTGTAATGCTGTTTACTCAATAGTAGCAGACCCTATTCTGTTCTTACAGTTTCTTTGTTTTGTTGTTGAATTCGGATAGAAGACCTAGAAGCCGCTACATTTCTAAGAACTGTAGCTCATACAATACTTGAGACTATTTCATTTACTATTTGGATAACCTGACGTTAATATTTTGTTACTCATATATAACAATTTACGACTACCGAACGGTATATAAATTATAAGAAGTGAAAATAGTAATGTTAGACAAATCTGTTCCAGGTTAAGATGTTACCACAATTTGCGATTTCATTTACTTGACTTGTTTCTGCTTTTTTTGAGTTATTTTTTGTGTTTTCATATTTTATCCGTTCACTTAATGTTTATTATTTGAACTGTTTCTTCTAATTATTGTATTGATTTTATTTTTCTCCACGCATCGTAAAGAATGAGGGTATATGGTAATGCCATTTTTCAATTACGTGCAACTCATTAATTTATATTTTTCAGTACTCTCGTACATAAAGTCCTACGGTGAGAGCCTCGAACAGAACCCCCACCCTGTCTCTACGTCTCCTTTGTCGAGACTATTCATGGAAGTATCACAAAGGATCCAACTATACCTTCCGTCACTTCTGGGCCAATATGCTCCCTCAAACACTGGCTTCCAGGATCATCTTGATATTCTACACTTGATCGATGCTCTGAAGCAGAACTTGGAGGCGGGCGTGGATATCATCTATGACGGAAGTTTCTTGCCAAGGAAAATAGTCGTGGATTTGATGGGAAAATTCTGGCAACGCTTTGGAAAAAATTTGGAGGCAAGGCTTGCGCATATTTTCATTCACTATTTAGCGCCGCCTGACATGGCATATGTAGACCTAATACGAGTAAATGGTGCTCAGATACAGTTTGTAAAAAAATCAAGCTTATCTTTTTGCTTTTTCATTGTCGATGGGGCAGTCTGCAATTCAAGGTTCTACTTTATGCTAAGTACAAAAGTGATAAATATAAGCAAACAGTCAAATTAATAGTCTCTAGTGGAATGGAGCTATGACTTTTCAATCGTGAATCAGCTTTGTTCAATGTCAGTTATCTTAAATCCAAATAATACTATTTTTCTTGGGTTTTCAGCGTAATAATTTTTTACAAATTCAACTTTAGCATTTGTTTACTTTCTTCTCTTACGATGGATACACTTGGAAGGGAACTTTGAGTTCATGACTGAATTTTGAGTAGAAATATCATCACATATATTGCTCAGATTATATTTTTCTTCATAAATGACGTCTGAGTTCTATGCGTCCGCATAAAACGTAGGTCATCCTCAGCATTGATGATGGTCCACTCTCATGCTAGCATACCGCTGCTGCACAGACAAAGCTTGTTAAGCCAGTTATTTCGAGTTGTGTTCTTCAGTTAGATTAACACTATCTTTTTCTGTTAAATGTCCGCTTTATCTTGCAAGGGAATCCTCGAACCAACATACCAATACTGCAATTCAGTATATACATATCTTAGGCTATACTGCCCTATTATCCCGCTGCCGACATGATTGACGCGGCTAGAAATACGGCATGAGACTTGGGTAAACACCGAATAATTATCGAAGTAATTATCCGACCCAAGAATGGGCCAGAAGGTTCGTTCCTATAGCCTCATTCTATTCTATTCTATTTCAGACTACTGTAATACTACATCACTCGAGAATTTTATTTTCAATAATTTGTGTTCATGTACCTGTTTCAGATCGGGCTGCGTATGGACAATTTGGAAGGTCTTGTAAAATCTCTTTTACAAATGAGATCCTCCACCACAGCCCCTAGTCCCGCCTGGCAAATGAAGCTTTTAGAAATTTTGCACGACACAATCCTGAATTTCATCGAAGAGTTTACGAAGGAAAACTTTTCAGATGCACAAAATAGTGATGGCACCTCAAAAACAGATGACAAATTTCAAACAATGTCAGATGATACAATAAACAACTTTCCAAGTAATTCAACGGATAATTTGGAACCTTTTTCGGCCGACACAACGAAAACCAACTCAAGAAGCTCTCGAACACGACGTGGCTTTTCGTTTTCAGACTTGAGGGACTTGCTCATTTCTCTGTTTAACAGCCAGGAGGCAAGTCCAACGGCCATGTGGTTGTGGCTGCAGAATGGGAAAGACACAAAGTGGCACCAAAAGTTCACCTTCACCGTGAAAACCATACGAACTTCACTACGAGAATGGATGGAAAGAAACGCAGAGACGGCGCTTCGAGCCGTGTTAAATAACGAGGCTAGTATATCTTATTCTCTAGAATATTTTTATTGTGCTCCTACAAAAGATAACTGTAAATTAAGCTACGTTGAAAGGTATTTTTATAAGAAAACTCATGGCAGCGGAACTCATGTAAAGTAGAAATATATGGAAAGTGAGTAAAAATATTACCGAAATCTGTGTCAAGACCACGAATGAAGTAAAGTGACAACTACTAGAAGATCCTTCACATCAAATTTCGAGTTAATACTATGGCAGTGCATTTGATCTAGGAAGGTCATCAATGTATTCTGATAAAATTAATCTGACATCTGTGAGGCAAATCAGGTTGTCTATAAACGCTTTTATATGCGATATAAAAAAATTTACTAGTCAATGTTTTTCTGTTTTGAAACATTGTTGTGTCTACTGTCTTCATTTCTGTTCACTTCATTTCGCTTCTCTTAATTTTTCTTAGTTTTTCTTAATTTTTCTTAATTTATCTTAATTTTTCTTAATTTCTCGTCATTTCTCGTCGCTTTTCATCGTTGCTCTTCGTTGCTTTTCGCTTCTCTGCCTTTCTCTTGGTTTCTCTTTCTTGGTTTCCCTTGGTTTCTTTTTCTAGGTTTCTCTCGGTTTCTCTTTCTTTGCCTTCGTTTTTCTTCAGTTTTTTGTTCGAAAAGACCAGTACAGGTTTTTGAGGTGATTGAGAGCAATTTAATTTTATGTGTAACTAATCAGTGATTAGTGCACATAATATAGGTCTAAATATTAATGATGAGTCTGAATTTTTAAAAGCACTAAAAAGCATCAAAATGCATAGCTTATAGGCTTCAAAAAGTCATTATTCAGAAACTTGAAGACCAAATAAAAATAATTTTTTACTGCACAAGATAGAAAAGAAATAATGACAAGGTATATATATATTTTTTAATGATTTTGGATATTATTGATGACTAGTAATGCATTTATAAACACATTCTATTTTACTACAGGAAGTTGTCTTCACACATTCTGTCCCTCTGAGTCAATTACATTCCAAACTCCACCCCATCGCTGGTCCACCACTGATCATCAGAAGCCGAGAAGGTTTTATTATTGACGGGAGGGTACAGGCCGGACTCCACCTCGTTGAAGCAGTAATGGATGGCAGCCATAAGGTCTCTGGAGCAATCCAACTCAGGTGATACATTGAAATTATTGTTGCACTAATCTTAATTACTGTTTTATTTCAGTGCATCATATGAATAATACATAGCCCGCATAAATATTTGAAAAGGCATATTTTATACGATAATTACTCTGTAGAATATATATTTTATGAAATATAAACTATACGAAATGAATACTTGATCAGGAGAAACTTGAAATTTACTAATTAAGTCACAGTGGATAAAACATCATGCTCCGATTCGGAACGAAGAAAGGAGTCTACTTTAATATTGTAAATTGTTTTGCTTATAAATGAGTAAATAATATATTTAACATCCGTGGTATTCATAGTAAAGGTAACATCATGAAATAGGTACAGGGCATGGAAAATGCTTCACTTATTCATTACGCCGTTATTACTCGCGTGTCATTGTAATCTATACATCACCATTTTAATACTTTATTAATAGGCCTTACATCGATTATCTATGATTACTTAACATTTTAAAAAGGAGTCTCACTGATCTGTGTCAATTCATAACTTAATTATAATTAGCTTTATATTTACATATTCCTCTATATATTGAATAGTACATTCAAGGGCTCTCCACTAGTCGGTTCTACATATAGTGATCTTATACTTATCAATTTTAATTCAATGTTACGTAATAATAATGTGTTTAAACATATATTAGCTTCAGAATATAAATCAATCTTACATTACCTGACCATATTCTAATTGGCATTACTACGTGTAGTCTTCGAAGCGCCGTTCATTAGTTTCTGGTTCAATATTAATTAGTATTTAGTATATCATTTACCGTGTGCATAAATTCTCTTCTAACAATTATTAATAGATTTGGTTTCATAGTATTAGCTCTTGTACTGAGCGCCCTTATTGTAACTGTCTTTTTAATAATTGTCTTTATATAAATTACCGTTGTAGAAGTTGCCCTTGCACTAATTTATCCTAAGCTAGTTTATTTAATACTAACTGTCCTCTTAAAGCGCAAGCTCATACCGACATATGACGGTGTCGACGGAAGTTCCCAGTAACTCAATCTGGCGGACAGCGACCGACGGAGCGACAGTTTGGAGCTCCTCTGACCAGCGTCCCACCCACGTGTCACTGAACACAGATTTCGATCTCACACTTGAGGTGATCAGACACTAGTAATTATGCTCTGATCGTGGTACTGTACCATGCCTTAATTCTTGTGAACTTCTCCCCTAAATTCTACCTGTATCAGGTTTCTTAAGTATACATTTAGTTTGTTGTATTGTTTTCTCTGAATCCATACAATAATATAGACTTGAAGTCGCCGAGTCAGTGAACAATTTTGAAGTCACGCGGTTATGCTACACTTTTATTGTTACCCCGTACGGCTGAGCTTAGAGAAATTTTCTTATAGTATGATACTTTCATTGCAAAAACAACCTGAGGAAAGGCTGATAATATTTTTCTTCTCCTTTTCTTAAAAAATCGTTTACCCTTTCTAACTTTCATAGTGGATTGACACATGTTTAATGTTTGAAAGTAATGATCACAATAATTTTTCAAACTATGTCAACATGCATTATTTTGAAGCACACTTGCCAGCAGGAAAAGCATCGTATGCTTTAAAACCATAGAAGCATTAAATTACCAACTCCTGAAATTAATTATAAGTTATTTAGTGTTTTTAAGGCCACAACCCTGAAAAATCCTCTTTGATTTTTACTGATTTTTAAATATATGATTAAAAACATTTGAAATCTATACACAAGTGCAAACATTTTAAAGCTTTTCTAATCATTAGTCGCATTCAATTTTCATAACGTTTTACTAATGACGCAAAGTGATTTTATTTCTATTCCAATTTTTAATATCCCCATCTGCTGCACAAAAAATTGCACCAAATACATGCTTCCTATCCAAGACAAATTATAATTCATACATAAAATTTAACGCGTAAATTAGCATGAACGATGAATTTTCAAGATATGTTATCGCTGGAGGCGTTAGGAATGAAAAACTTGAAACGAGTTGTCAAAAATTTGTAAAAACTTTTATCCTTCACAGAACCCCACGAGTTTCTCGCTCACACTCTCCCACCGCCACTACAACATGCCAGCCTTGGTTGCGTACATGGGCAGCGTCTCAACAACAGGACCGATCCTCCACAGTTCCTTGGATCATGAAGGCTTTGGTTTAGAAGGTTAGCAAAATACTGTGAAACTTGCTGGAAATAACATTCAACGATACCCATGTCAAGAAGTTATCTGCAAATTTAATCATCGTTCGTTTAGATTTCTGACAAGCAACTTTGATTGTTTGCGCACGAAAACAATAAAATGTGAAATTACAGCATTTTATCTATGGATGGCCACCATTGTAAATGCCGTGGAAGGCTATACCATTTGCAACACTATTAAGAGGAACATGTGTACCCAGTTAATAACAAGAGGAGTAGTTTTGAAGATAGTATCTACAACGCCGAGTTGTATCTCAAACATGATTCTTACCGTACAATTTTTATTCGAACAGTTGTTTACACGTATGTAATATTGCATTTATTTCTACTCAGAAACTACTGCTGTTTGGGGAAAATGTTCTTGAAATTAGAGTAACAGACGTTATGACTGCAGATCAGGTTTCGATCATTTGGATTATAAATAGCAGGCTCGGCCGATCGATAAAGTTAGCTAACAATTCCTCGAGGTGCATTTCTACAAGTTAAAGTAACGATGGAATTTTCACTAGTATTTTATTCAAATTCTTAGATGCTTTTGTGTCATTTTTATCATTGTATGTAACTGCTCCACCAACTAACTTTTGATTTTTGTTTCATGTTATCGACAGTATTATTCCGTTTCACTCATTTGTACAGATATTGGCTTTTTTTTCTACATTTTGCTCGTGTTTCCGTATTGTTCAAGAACAGTCTATTCCATTTACTTTTCTCATACTTATAACCAACAGAAAAATTTACCAAAATTACTCCTTCAACGAAAGAGATAGGTTCAACCATTTTCGTCTAGCAATATAAAATTATTTTTTCTTCAACAACCAACTCAAGATCTCTTCGATCAGTGAACTGAAGCACATCACTGGGTAGAGGATTCAACTCTCATAATTCATATTCAAATCTTTTATAAGCAGTGTTTGTCCTCTGCATCGTAACACGGAGATTTCTCCTCCGTATCCCCATATCTCGGCTACCACCCGGCAACATCAGCAGTCAATGGTAGTAGTTATTTTATTGTAGGTTAGGAAAGAACAGGTTTCTTCACTTACTTTTTCTTTTTCTTAAGGTGGAGTTACTGATTTCATGGACCTCCCTTATGACTGTCTTTATTTATTTCTCATTATTTTACCTTTTTAAGACACTACTGTTCCTTCTTTTGTACCTATACCTACCAATTTACACCTCTATGAGAGTGCTACTAGGTTAAGGTCATTGTTGATTCAATTTAAATATTTTCATAAGTCGTGGAAACCATCCATCCAGTACCATAAAACTCTTGTTACAATGTAACAAAGAGACTTCATTTTCCACAATATTTCAGCAACACATATGTTTACTTGCCTCGTTCCTCATTAGGAGGCAAGTTTTCTTTTTATGTCCACGTTATTTAATCATTAGTACTTTATCTCTTTTCTGTGTTCTTCCCTACATTTTTTAGAAGCACATCCAATGGAAGAATTTTGTCATCCTGAGGTGGCTCGCACGGTCGGCATCGAATCTTGCGAATTTCAGTCATTCTATACGAAGAAAATTGCAAGCTTGACGCATTCTTTTTCCGTCACGGGTGTCAGTGTTGGAGGCAGCGAGGGCACCGACGAGCACGTGTTGACTGCGTCCTTTAAAAACCCTGGTGAGGTCGAATCTCGAGGGTCCAAACTGGAAAAATATTTTATAAAATTCATGTTGGCAGTAAAATATTGTTTCGTAAAATAGAAATGCAGTCAGTCCTCGCTATACGGGACATATGCATGCATGAAAACCTTACAGAAAATCTAAATTACCGTATACTGAACCCATTATAACGTGTAATAATAGGATATGTGTTCCAGCACGTCGAAAGTCACCCCTACAGATATGAAAATCGTCTCCGTAACTGTGAATTTGCCGAATAAAGAATTACCGTATAACGAGGAGTTGCTGCTAGTATGATTGGTTGGTCTAAGTTGATTCACAGAAAACTATAAACATTATTTTTTTCACTTATAATGATAACTATAAAATTTTACCATATGTAACCTGTTCGCTCGCATTGTCCCTCAACCAATTCATTTTTGCTTTTCAAGTTGATGCTTCTAATTTTCAAGTTGATGCTTCTAATTTTTAAGTTGATGCTTCTAATTTTCGAACACGGCTTTGATCGATTTTAAATTTTTCCTCGGTTTTGCAGCTCAGAATTCCATGTTTCTTGACGCATCTGTGACGGCGACCGAGGCACGATCACCACCTCGTAATCTGCACGTCATCCTGGGCGCTTCATCTGACCAGCAAAATTTGGACATGCGTCTTGACGTTATGTCCCATAACTTCAGCTTGACGTATCAATGTGAGTAACGTTTCCCTTTCCCTCTTTCAGTAATTCATTATGGGCTTTCTTTTTTGCCCCAAAGTATGCAAATTGAATAAATCGAATAGGAAAATACGGTTTTCATACACTAAATTTTGTAATTCATGATGGGCTTTCTTTTTCGGCGCCAAAAATGCACGATAAATAAATTGAATGGGGAAAATACGTTTTTCATTTACTAAATTGTTATGTTATCTTGAAACAGCTTTTGTATTTCCTGTGTAGTCACTGTTAACAAATCACTCACATTCTCGTGTATATGGCCACCTTTAGTGGCAGCGTCAGTGAGCTGTTTATGTTTAAACTAAAACCAATTCTCTTTTCTATGTATTTTAAAGTGTAAAGTTAACACGTTCGTGTAACATAACACATATACGATGGACTTGACTTTAGGCTTGTGCTTGACTCCAATTGCTCGTAGGAACGATTTTTTTTAAACCGGGGATTATTTTACTACAACTTTGTGTACCGTTGTAAAACTTTGAACGCACGCCAGCCAGAAAATGTAAGCAACAGAGTTGAATTTTAGAGTAATAGCTGATGTTAAGATATTTTATAAACTCGTATAACGAGAAAATTTGCAAGCCATAGTATACAATTATGGCCTAAATGATTGTGGCTCACGTTCTGTAATTTATCTATATTAATTTTTCAGTAAAGATATTCAACAAAAACGTAAAGATCTAACTGTTATTCAAAGATTTAGTCCTAATTTTCACATATTTAACTTATGCTCAACTATGCTCATTATACTCGTATGTACAAATTGTCACATAATTTTTTATGAAATCCACTGTTTTCTCACTCTCCTTTGAACGCATAGATGACGTATTATTATTCAAAACGTCTCTTCAAATTTGATCTTTGACAGTGCTAAAAAATATCTGCAAAGTTCTTTTTTTAATACTTGCATCGAAATCGCTTAAGAATGAACACATTTGAATGACTCGCCAATAGTGTTACGAGTAATTAATAAATGTAAACAAACAAACAATCTTTATTTCCAATCAAGTACACAGTACATAGACATTTAGTACATTGGTTTTTCAAATTCTTAAGGTTAA
>VCRD01000278.1:0-10443 GCA_006783055.1 Trinorchestia longiramus
AACGGGAGGTCGGTCGCTTTTTATGTTTCCGTTACTACCAAAACAGCCCCGATAAACACACAGATGTTTTTATCAAGCTAAAAAAGACTATTATTTCACCTCGACATTAAGAAGCTATGACAAAATACACAATATCTTAATCTTATTCCACAACATATATGAACATTCATTCAGTTGTTTTGAAATTTTGAGAGCAAAACGCCTGTGAGACACAAACGAACATGCTGCCCTAGTCAAAAGGCATTCTAAAATTACAAACCCTATTTTTGTCAAATTTTTCTCACAAAATGCAATACATTATAACCATATTCTAAAGCACAGTTTTTTTCATAACCAATTTTTCTTCAGATTTTATACTGTATTGATATCAACTCCCAGAGCAAACAAGAGATGCTAAGTAACTATACGAATTCCAAGGGGGCATTACAAAAAATTCATGTTAGTTGGAAATAATTATGCCTGAAAAAACTTGGCAGGATAATAATTATCGAGTTCGAGTACAAAAATAGTTAAATTAATGTTCTTTTCCCCTCCAAAAATGATTTTAAATGAACATGATTTTTTCAAATGAAGTTAATTAACGAACTAACGATCCAATAACAATCCCAATCGTAGAACTAGGTTAATAACACACTCAACCGCAAGAAATTTCACGTTATTGTAGCTATTTGTGAAACATAATATTGATGAAAATACTCCGCATAACAAAATATTGATTGAATTCAATGGATAGCTACCAAATACCATTTGGAGTTTTCTTACATGAGCAGTAGAGAAAATTACAAAAGAACGACCCTCAACATGTGTTTAATGCAAAAATACCTTAGTCGAACGTGCCCTGATGGTGACGTCACATTAATCTTGATAACCATTTGGCACATCACGTGGCATCGATCGCGATTCATTTTCTATGGAACCAAGTTTTCTTTGTGCTTATTTGTAGCGCTGTCGCTTTCATTTGCTGAACTTTCTACAGAAAGCTTGGCCACGTTTTTTCTAAGACATGTCGAAGCTTAGCAGTGATAAAAGAAAAAGTACGAACAAATCGTCAGTGCAGCAAGGAAATTACCCATACACTGGAAACCTAAAGCTTTTGAAATCTTTTTAGACTAAGAGCTATACAAATTGATAGTTTCACGTCGCTATAATAAAGTTCAAAGGCGACAATACCCGTACAAGAACAAGGCAACTTTTTGATTTTGTTTCGACCCTTGTGGCTTCCAAAAACACATATTTGGCAGATATTGCAAGAAGCCGATCATGCAGGTCATGATTGGCGTACAGGTCACGATTGGCGTGCAGGTCACGATTGGCGTGCATGGTTCAAGCGTGTTCGATTGAAGACTAACAATCTTTATGATCAGTGCTTAGTGCCGGCCCACGAAGTCAGAATTTGGCCGTGAACTATGAGTAAGATCAAAGTTTACCAACGGATTTCATCCAGAATTTGTGTTCATAATTCAAGTTACTCATGCAAAGAGATTCAAACTCACGCCGTTTGTGTTTGAAATGAACACTTGTTCCCAATTCATGAAAATGCAGCATAAAATTACAAATACTTGATTGCATCACATACGAGTTTTTTGTGATATTACAACTTTGTTACCCACCATGCAAAGTTAAATTGCATTTTCATAAGCGAAAAAAAAATTCTGTAAACGTTACTTGTGAACCTCTTCACTGACACAAATCAGATACATTACTTAAAATTAATAAGGTTTACGACTACAGAAGGATTATGAAAGGGGTGAACTCGAAAAATTAGTATTCTTTTATAAGTCTTTTGTTGGTAAAAAGTTATACGCGTTCTGAATACTAAAAAATGGACACCTTCCAAGGTCTAAAATAACCAGAAACTTTCGATTCAAATTTGTGGTGGAGGAAAAATTTGTTTTTGATCGAACCGAGCAAACCATTGGTGCTTATCAAATTACAGCACCAACCAAAACCTCCCAGCGAAATTAGGCTTCCTTTTAGGGCCTATGCTTGCCTCACCTGCGAATTAGGCTTAATCTAGAGAGAAGATTTCCTCGCATTCAGCTTGTTTCAGGTTAAAGTTCACATGCAGGCCTATGTTAGACTATCTGGTTAAGAGGGGCGGACAAGGATCTACACCTTTTACGTCACGCATCATGCAAACTGAGAAAATCAATAAATTTTTTTATCGAAGTCGTACTAAATACTAGTTGTATTTTTGAATTGCAAAGGTCGTACCCAGTCCGTAATTTATCGTCTGACCGACGCTAATTTTCGTCGGAATTCTCCGGTAATTATTGTTTTTTCTTATGATAAACAGAAGATTTCTTACGATAAACCGATAATTTCTTACGATTAAACGATGATGTATCGTCGGAATTGGTGTCGAAATGACCCGTATTATCATCAGATTGTCGTTATCTCACCTGTCAGTATCGTGTTTTGTACGAAGTCCAACGATAATAACCGCTTATTGTCGTCGGACTTCTTAGAAAACTTACGATAATGACTGGGAAATCGACAGCAATCCGACGATAATACGAGTCATTAGCGACACCAATTCCGATGATTTATCATCAGTTTATCGTAAGAAATCGCTCGTTTACCGTAAGAAAACAGACGATACTTACCGGTGAACTCGGACGAAAATTAGCGTCAGTCATGCGATAAATTTCGGACTGGGTATATAAAGGAAAGTAATCGTGAGCGATACACAAAGTATCATAAACGCTTTATCCACCCAGATATCATGCGTACATAAAAGAACATCGAGTCATTCCTTATATTTTCTTTGTTTATGTTCAGTTTTCTCGCATTTTCAATTTCTACAACCATGCTAATACTCAAAATTCAAAAGGAGGATTCAGAGATCACAAGGTGTGTGTGTACTACGCACACTAGACCAGTTCCCTGTGCCAGGGTGACGCGTTGAAACATTGGTGGTTAAAAGTGTAGAATCAGCGAACATAATGAAAATCACTTCAACTTCAATGCAAAGTTACACATGAACCCCCGACCAAATGAGATGGCACTATTTATAAATTCCTTTTATCTCCTAGATTCACCTGCAAAATAATGATGAGCAGATACATTTTTCTCAAATTGATCTTCTAGATATGCTACCAAAATAAAAAATACTAAGTAGCAGCCTTCTCGTTGACCCACTTAGTTTTTTAAACGAACTCAAAAAAATTTAAAAAGCTAACTCACTATTCTGTAATTCAAATCGTTTTCTGCTTAAAAGAGCAAATCGAAAGTAGGCAGGTAATCGAAGAGCTCAATTTATTTATATTTTAGGATAGATTACAAAAAATTGCAGATAGGCTCCCAAGTAACTGCTTGAATTTGTATCCTAGATCGATATACTCAAAAAAAATCCTAAGCTCTGTTTATTAATTCAATTCGTTTTCTAGATGCACCTGCAAAATAAAAATGAAACAGCAAGCTATTCATTCATTAAATTGGTCACCTACTGCCGCGTGCGCTACCACAAAAAATGTAGGCTCACTCATCACCATTGAGTTCGCCTCTCTGAGTACGGTGTGCAAAGTGAGACTGAGCGTCATTTGAAGGTGCCACGCTCACTTTCCCTCTTCACTACCATGACCTTCACGTGAGAGGTACTCCAGCAGAGCTACTTCGCGTCACCGTCACACTCTTAACGCACACAATGAGGCCGGCCCCCAACTCCTCCATGGATCGTGTGCATTCTTTCCGCTAGGAAATAAAAAATTCTCACAGCTTTTTCCACAGTGAGGTTCAATTAACATATTTTGGTTATGAAATTTAAATGGAAGCGGTAATGTTGTTATTGAGCAAAGAACTATGATATAATATTTATCAGTTCATGACCAATTTAATTTAGAATTCAGTTGGATAATTTGTAATTAATTTTGAAGATATATATTTTACTGTGATCACA
Source organism: Trinorchestia longiramus (assembly GCA_006783055.1). NCBI lineage: Eukaryota > Metazoa > Arthropoda > Malacostraca > Amphipoda > Talitridae > Trinorchestia > Trinorchestia longiramus. The sequence goes on from VCRD01000278.1 coordinate 3,899, forward strand.
AATATACCTGTAGTAGCAAAAGCAATGGTTCCATGTATAAATTTTTACAACATAAATTGTATCTGTAGCAGTGTGAAGTACAAAACGTGATGTCTCCGATACTTTCTCCCTTTGCAAAACTTAAATTCTATAGAATCTTCTCTCAAGAGCTAAATGCAGATCAGCTATCTACAATTTCTTGCTGCAGACCTCGAGAGAAAAACAGTTACCGTAAGTGGACAAATCGGCATCACCAGCTGGCCTAACTGGCATTGGTTACATTAATTGTTGAGGAATTTTTTGCAAATTTTAAAGCTTAAGAAGAAAAATGACGCAGCCATGACCTTGCTCTCCACTTGGCTAAAAAATATTAAAATGAACGACTAGTTGCCCTGCAATTATTACTCAACTTTTCTCTATATCCCATTACATGTTTCCATGCATTATGGCATGCTTCAAAGAGAAAGATTTCATTTAAAAAAATAAATAGTCATTCAGCTTGCAGTAAGAAATAGCCAATTTTTACGACAACGCATTTTCACGTTGAAACATTTGAAATCCCGATAAAAAGTAGATATCCTGCTCGACTTAACCCTAGAAAACTTTAATCTACATTTTTTAGTTCAATGAAAGAACTCATGTCCAATATATTTTCTTATATCTGGTCATTTAATTTTAAAAATTAAGTCTTGTTCGTTTTTTAAAACAAGTAAATCTTTATTTTAGTGTAATAAATAGCGCTTGCTTCAAGCCAAGAAATTTCGCAAAAATGTTTAGCACAATAAGTAGAGCTTGCTTTCAGCAAGTAAATTTCGCGATATGTATACCTGGACCCGTAACACCTAAAGGGAATTATGAGTCGCATTTTTCTAGTAAAATATTCATGTGTCGCTGCAAGACTAGTCGTACGGGGAGGTCGATGTAGAAGAAACGAGATTATTCAACACGAATAAATATCAGATTGAATGATAAACAATATTTCATGCATTGGATTTCAAGATTTTATTTAATTAAAATTGAAGTAATAATAACCAAACTATTTAAAGAACGAAAATTAGTTGATAAGATAAACGATTTTTCTGCAAATTAAGCTATATGTAGAGAAGGTTAAGGACGTGAAAAATCTTCCACTACTTTTGCTAAAGTTGCAAAAAGTTCACTCAGGAGGTAACAAATTTATGCATGCAGTGAAGAATTCCTTTATGCAGTGAAGATTTAATTCATACTGTGATGATTTAATTTGAGCGATGAAGAATTTATTAAGGTGGTGAAAAATTCATTCAAGCGGTAAAGAATTCAATCAGGTGGTGAAGAATTTAATGAAGTAGCAAAAAATTCATTCAGGTGTTGAAGAATTCTTTCAAGTGGCAAGGAGTTTTTACACGGCAATAATTCTCTTGAGTTTTATCTACAACTTGCAATCAAAAATTAAATTAGTAAAAAACTCATTTTTGATTGGAAGAATTTAATCCATTAGTAAATAGGTTTTTCCAGAAGCGAATAATTCCTTCCAGAAGCGAATAATTCATTCGAAAAGAGTAGAATATGTCCTTAGTATAGAAATGTTCATTCAGGCGTTGAAAAATTTGTTCAAATGGTGAAGAATTCAATAAATTGGTACAAAATTCATACGAGTTGAAAAGAATTTACTTACTGGTCAAAATTTGCTTAGGCAATAGTAACTCAATTCAGATATTGATGATATTGAAATTGTGTCAGCATACTATAGTAACTGACGCAAAGAAATAATTCAAGCAATTATATGTCACTAAAACGAGAGGAAAATAACTCCGACAACGATTGAATTAAACCAAGCAGCAAGGACAGAAACAATTGAAGTAGTACGAAAATTCAAGCGCTAAAAAATAATTCACGTGTTCGGATTAGTTCACAACAAAGTATATCAATTCAATCTGCGAACATTGAAATAACGTCGTTTATATCCTTCTGAACTCAGTCATTACATCCAGTAATGGAATTTCAAAATTTATCTAAAAGTAGCCGCTTAAGGCCGAGGAGATGAATGAGGTTGCTTTCGAACCCGCAAGCGATGACCTCTTCTGGCTCGACAGCATCGCGCCACGTCACCGAGATGCAGTCTTCAGCTATGGGATCTCCTTCAGAGGAGCAATCATAGACAGTCTTGCACAGTGACTTTTGTTAGATCCTCACAGTGAGATTCGCGAACAAGTACGCTTTGGTCACACGTCGGCTACCAATTTAATGTAAAAGTTGTTTTATCATGGAATTTTGCACGTTAGTTGTTGAAGCGATTAGTAGATTTAAACGTGAATACAGAATTCAGTTTTGATGAATCAATGACCGTTGAGCAAAGCTGATAAAATATACCAGGTTTAGAGTTCTTTTTAAAGTCTACGGAGAAAACTTTATAAACCTTAATAAGTGCTTTATTCTCTTCCTAAAACGTTAATATTTTTATACTCAAACGTTAATATGCTTAAAACTTATGTACTCTGATAATATACGCTCGTGGTTTGTGTCCTGGAGAACTAAGGTAGCCAAAATTAGAAAACTCGTCGGGGATGAAAAATCTCCTAGTCTTCAAGCCCCAGACTCTCTCACGACAGAATGTCATTTTTCTGTCTCCCATTGGAGGATGTGTGAACAGAAATGTGGGTTGAATTGCCAAAATTCTAACCCAAGTCCGTCTAACCTGCGTTAAAATTAGAATTTCGCACTCTTTACTCACAAGAAACAAAAGGAATATAATTTCATCCGTCAGTACTAATTGCCAACTAGAGCTGAGCTTCTTCTCATACCATTCCATCTAGAAAAGGAAACAAAAAGTTCCAGCTGCTGTACGTCAACGCCTACGACCAGGTCCAATCCTATACTCTGGTCACATTACTGAGAAAGAACCACAATACCAGCGACTGCTGTCACAACCGCACGCGACCATTCAGTGTTACTGGCATCTTCATATTCAAGTGACCTCGAAAGTGAGCTAGCGTAAATGCACGCACACGAACACCGGAAGGTTGCATGGCCTTCAAACATCATGCAAATGGGCAGACTGGAAGACCTCCTTCCACAAATATATTCCGTCGCCTGTTCAGTTTGCCATTGTTCCACTTCTGTCTGCCCTTGGTCGCAGAGATACAGTAACGTCCTTCGTGACAATCGAATTAACCGATGCTATCTCATTCATTTGGTTTTTCATTTGAATATATGAAACGCTCCTTAAGCTTTCGCGCAAATATATAATCTAATGCTAGTACACGGATGAAATCTTTTCAATTAGTAATAATAGTTAAAAAATCAAATCATATTTTGAATACTTATGTGTATTCAGAAACATCTTAAATGTGAGCGAACATTTTCAATCACTATTACATAAGGAAGAGCACCACTAATTTAATCATCGATCCCTGCCTCAAATGTGTACTCTTTTAAGGCGACCGCGAAAGGAAGGTGGAACAACTTCAAAGCAATTAGCTCGCAATAACTACGCATTATGTGCATATAATACATACATTCATTGATGAACGGTAATGCAACAAAATCAAATATGACAAAAACAACTTAGTGCTAAATGGTACGCTAAATGCAGACTGATAAATGTTACTGCAACAAACGAAAACGCTAAAAAAACTACTCTGAGGTATTATTGTAGTTCATTCAGATAAATAAATGATGCCACAAACTACAATAGCAGCCAAAAGAAAGTAAATTTTATAAGACTATTTAATTAAAATTATTACGAGCAGAAACTCACAGCAACGCGTCGTGTATAAGCATTTATGTAAGTAGGCCGTGAAGAAAATGATGCTCAACTGCATCATTTTAGAGTAAATAATTCAGTTGAGACACGCCCAACTCTGTCCTTCGTTATCAACGACGCAGCTGCATGAACTTAATAACACCTTCTAATTAGGCCACACTAGACGTTAAGATAATGCAAAGCTGCAAGTGACATCTGTAATATGTATGCAAGAGGTCTTTTGTTATCTCTGTCACTGCAGAGGCAGATACATTCTCACGAATCAAGTCGCAAATCATTTGCTATCCCCTTTTCCCACGAATCAGGTAGAAAATATGTTGTCATCCACTTGTAATCACAATATAGTAATCGTATTCCTTAGTATGATAGTTGAAGAGATATTACTTTATAGGGAGGGGTAATCTTTTAGAAAGCAATTTATCAATTATACAATCATATCTATCAGTGAGCGGCGGTAATACAAATTGGAGTTTAGAAAGCTCCTCATTATGGTAAATACAATATAAACTGAAGGTTTCTCCAGTGTTAGGAGGAGAGGGGCCGTTACATGTAATAAGTATAGTTTTATTACAATAGGTGAAGAATCACAGGTTTCTCGCTCTCGGAGTCTCACTGACGATTAAAAAAACGTTCTGGAGCTGATCCCATGTTTTACAATCATAACATTTTTGAATGACAGCTTTGGTTTAGTTGACTTAGAGGCGAACACCAGGGTGAATTTGAGACTGTCAGCAATACAAGATCTCCTGACATCTGAACGATGGAGGATATTTATTTCAGTCTGTATGTACTCCTTACATTCCGTACATTTTTCCGTCTAGTGAGTTGCTATCTTTGCTTAAAAATCAATTTTGGCGTCAGACCTCCACATCTAACGAGCACCTAATAAAACTGAGGAGCTATACTCGTAAAATGACGAGAAAGGCACGTGAAGAAACATAAAAATTAAACCAATTTCGTGATCAAGGTAGAACTTCAGCACAAAGAAGAAAAATTCTCGTTGGATTTTAGAGCATGAGATCTCCTCAGTAAATTCAGCTATCACGAGTTCTGATTCCAATTACAACAATTCCTAAACACGCAAAAATAATTTAACCACAGATGGTCCACAGACGTCCCTGTAACACATTGAAATAGTTCAGTTAGTTAGATGTTCAAAATTTTTCGTTGGAAAGTCATGTGAAATTACATGGAAGAGAAGTAAAGATGAGTAACTATTTATGAAATGTTTCGTTTAGTTCAGAAATAATTTTATCCTTACAGGGTTATTGCCTAATAAATTACTTTCGATGCATATAGACCTAGAACAAATCGTTGAAAAAAGTTTAGATAGTCGACAATGTAAACGAACCTATACAAGACTATTTTTTGTTTGCATTTCCAAGTGAGCTTACCAAAGAAATTTACTTGAAGAAAAAACATGAAACGAGCCGTACATAATAATACGATGACATTCTCCAGTAAGAAATTGAAAATTTTGTGGCAGCCTCAGAAAGTGAAAACCTCAGCAGAGGAGCAGCAAGATCAACACCAACCAATAGGTATCAAACGAAGCGTTTAACGTCTTTAAATTAATTTAATCTCAGAGACCATGAGAAGTGACAAGGCGCCGTCCCGGTGAGGGCTGTTGCGGTAACGGCGAAACAAATCGAACAAAAGGAACCAGTCATGCAGGAAATGGTTCTCCTGCACGACAATCAGCGAATTGACTGCAGTTTGCCTGCGTGTGGAAAGCAAGGACGAAGGAAGTTTTGCCTACATGCTTGCCTACCTTCCGCTGACGAGCCTGTGCGGTGTATCAATAATTATATATAATTTATAACTACTGAACTAGAAATAACAAATATTAAAATTTCAAGAAATATTAAGACCACAGTTTTATTTTCATGCATCTGACTTGTTCTTTTTACGCATGATAGGACAAAAACATTCCAATTGTGAGGATAGGAAACAGACCAAGACTTCGTACAATCAAAAACTTAAATTATACTAACTCTATGCTCAAAATATTTTTAGATACTCAATGTTTACAATCAATACCGTCCTCACTGATCAGCATCTTGAAATTCCAAGTAATGTACCATATCATCACTCAATTAATGCTAGATGTTAAATTGATATTTAATGAACATAAACTTTATGCTATCATAAAATACTGTTACTTCAAAACAATTAACCTTCTCCACGAGAAAATAGCTTCTCCTGGAAAGGAAAAATAGTTTCCCTACACAAATTTTGCAAAAGTACAGCACATTAGAGAAAAAATAATCGACAAGTAGAAAATGAAGTACATAAAGTAGAGTAGAAAAATCTGCTTCACTCTCGAGACGTTTCTAGTATCAGTGTTCCAATGTTAAAAAACATGTTAAGAAAAACACTAAAAAAACATCGCTTGGGTCTTGCGAAGGAGTAAGCAGCTAAGCAATGCATTTCATCTTCAATATTCCTTTTCAAATCATGATCCTAAAATACAGGTACGAATACAATTCATCAAAATATTCTATAATCTACCGGACCTCTCCAGGTATTTCCTCATTGTCCTAGAAAATAAATTAATTCAAGGCTTCGATTTCATCCCTCATTTATTTGAGGATTACCATGTCCCATACATGAATAAAAATAGGGTTAATTTAAAGTTGCTCTTTGCCTCACGTGGCTAAGAATTGACGTGTACCATGCAGGGACAAAAATATAATATTAAGACAAGAAAGTCGATTTAAGGCCGCTGACATACGAACTATTATTTTAGCTAAATTGATATATATATATATATATATATATATATATATATATATATATATATATATATATATATATATATATA
>VCRD01000278.1:10987-103549 GCA_006783055.1 Trinorchestia longiramus
AGTCGTTCATTTTAATATTTTTTAGCCAAGTGGAGAGCAAGGTCATGGCTGCGTCATTTTTCTTCTTAAGCTTTAAAATTTGCAAAAAATTCCTCAACAATTAATGTAAGCAATGCCAGTTAGGCCAGCTGGTGATGCCGATTTGTCCACTTACGGTAACTGTTTTTCTCTCGAGGTCTGCAGCAAGAAATTGTAGATAGCTGATCTGTATTTAGCGTTTGAGAGAAGATTCTATAGAATTTAAGTTTTGCTAAGGGAGAAAGTATCGGAGACATCACGTTTTGTACTTCACACTGCTACAGATATAATTTATGTTGTAAAAATTTATACATGGAACCATTGCTTTGGCTACTACAGGTATATTTGTGATCACAGTAAAATATATTTCTTCAAAATTAATTACAAATTATCCAACTGAATTCTAAATTAAATTGGTCATGAACTGATAAATATTATATAATAGTTCTTTGCTGAATAACAACATTACCGCTTCCATTTAAATTTCAATAACAAAATATGTTAATTGAACCTCACTGTAGAAAAAGCTGTGAGAATTTTTTATTTCCTAGCGGAAAGAATGCACACGATCCATGGAGGAGTTGGGGGCCGGCCTCATTGTGTGCGTTAAGAGTGTGACGGTGACGCGAAGTAGCTCTGGTGGAGTACCTCTCACGTGAAGGTCATGGTAGTGAAGAGGGAAAGTGAGCGTGGCACCTTCAAATGACGCTCAGTCTCACTTTGCACGCCGTACTCAGAGAGGCGAACTCAATGGTGATGAGTGAGCCTACATTTTTTGTGGTAGCGCACGCGGCAGTAGGGGACCAATTTAATGAATGAATAGCTTGCTGTTTCATTTTTATTTTGCAGGTGCTTCTAGAAAACGAATTGAATTAATAAACAGAGCTTAGGATTTTTTTTGAGTATATCGATCTAGGATACAAATTCAAGCAGTTACTTAGGAGCCTATCTGCAATTTTTTGTAATCGATCCTAAAATATAAATAAATTGAGCTCTTCGATTACCTGCCTACTTTCGATTTGCTCTTTTAAGCAGAAAACGATTTGAATTACAGAATAGTGAGTTAGCTTTTTAAAATTTTTTGAGTTCGTTTAAAAAACTAAGTGGGTCAACGAGAAGGCTGCTACTTAATATTTTTTATTTTGGTAGCATATCTAGAAGATCAATTTGAGAAAAATGTATCTGCTCATCATTATTTTGCAGGTGAATCTAGGAGATAAAAGGAATTTATAAATAGTGCCATCTCATTTGGTCGGGGGTTCATGTGTAACTTTGCATTGAAGTTGGAGTGATTTTCATTATGTTCGCTGATTCTACACTTTTAACCACCAATGTTTCAACGCGTCATCCTGGCACAGGGAACTGGTCTAGTGTGCGTAGTACACACACCTTGTGATCTCTGAATCCTCCTTTTGAATTTTGAGTATTAGCATGGTTGTAGAAATTGAAAATGCGAGAAAACTGAACATGAACAGAGAAAATATAAGGAATGACTCGATGTTCTTTTATGTACGCATGATATCTGGGTGGATAAAGCGTTTATGACACTTTGTGTATCGCTCACGATTACTTTCCTTTATATACCCAGCCCGAAATTTATCGCATGACTGACGCTAATTTTCGTCCGAGTTCACCGGTAAGTATAGTCTGTTTTCTTACGGTAAACGAGCGATTTCTTACGATAAACTGATGATAAATCATCGGAATTGGTGTCGCTAATGACTCGTATTATCGTCGGATTGCTGTTGATTTCCCAGTCATTATCGTAAGTTTTCTAAGAAGTCCGACGACAATAAGCGGTTATTATCGTTGGACTTCGTACAAAACACGATACTAACAGGTGAGATAACGACAATCTGATGATAATACGGGTCATTCCGACACCAATTCCGACGATACATCATCGTTTAATCGTAAGAAATTATCGGTTTATCGTAAGAAATCTTCTGTTTATCATAAGAAAAAACAATAATTACCGGTGAATTCCGACGAAAATTAGCGTCGGTCAGACGATAAATTACGGACTGGGTACGACCTTTGCAATTCAAAAATACAACTGGTATTTAGTACGACTTCGCTGAAAAAATTTATTGATTTTCTCAGTTTGCATGACGTGTGACGTAAAAGGTGTAGATCCTTGTCCGCCCCTCTTAACCAGATAGTCTAACATAGGCCTGCATGTGAACTTTAACCTGAAACAAGCTGAATGCGAGGAAATCTTCTCTGTAGATTAAGCCTAATTCGCAGGTGAGGCAAGCATAGACCCTAAAAGGAAGCCTAATTTCGCTGGGAAGTTTTGGTTGGTGCTGTAATTTGATAAGCACCAATGGTTTGCTCGGTTCGGTCATAAACAAATTTTTCCTCCACCACAGAAATTTGAATCGAAAGTTTCTGGTTATTTTAGACCTTGGAAGGTGTCCATTTTTTAGTATTCAGAACGCGTATAACTTTTTACCAACAAAAGACTTATAAAAGAATACTAATTTTTCGAGTTCACACCTTTCATAATCCTTCTGTAGTCATAAACCTAATTAATTTTAAGTAATGTATCTGATTTGTGTCAGTGAAGAGGTTCACAAGTAACGTTTACAGAATTTTTTTTCGCTTATGAAAATGCAATTTAACTTTGCATAGTGGGTAACAAAGTTGTAATATCACGAAAAACACGTTTGTGATGCAATCAGGTATTTGTAATTTTATGCTGCATTTTCATGAATTGAGAACAAGTGTTCATTTCAAACACAAACGGCGTGAGTTTAAATCTGTTTGCATAAGTAACTTGAGTTATGAACACAAATTCTGGATGAAATCCGTTGGTAAACTTTGATCTTACTCATAGTTCACGGCCAAATTCTGACTTCGTGGGCCGACACTAAGCACTGATCATAAAGATTGTTAGTCTTCAATCGAACACGCTTGAACCATGCACGCCAATCGTGACCTGCACGCCAATCATGACCTGCATGATCGGCTTCTTGCAATATCTGCCAAATAAGTGTTTTTGGAAGCCACAAGGGTCGAAACAAAATCAAAAAGTTGCCTTGTTCTTGTACGGGTATTGTCGGCTTTGAACTTTATTATAGCGACGTGAAACTATCAATTTGTATAGCTCTTAGTCTAAAAAGATTTCAAAAGCTTCAGGTTTCCAGTGTATGGGTAATTTCCTTGCTGCACTGACGATTTGTTCGTACTTTTTCTTTTATCACTGCTAAGCTTCGACATGTCTTAGAAAAAACGTGGCCAAGCTTTCTGTAGAAAGTTCAGCAAATGAAAGCGACAGCGCTACAAATAAGCACAAAGAAAACGTGGTTCCAAAGAAAATGAATCGCGATCGATGCCACGTGATGTGCCAAATGGTTATCAAGATTAATGTGACGTCACCATCAGGGCACGTTCGACTAAGGTATTTTTACATTAACACGTTGACTCCGGAGTGGTACGTATGTGTACCACTTAGGTTAGGTTCTGTAATTTTTTCAGATGCTTCTAGTGACTATGCGTACAAAGTGAAGTTTTACACCAATCAGGCAATCGGAGGCAACGTGTTAAACACATGTTGAGGGTCGTTCTTTTGTAATTTTCTATACTGCTCATGTAAGAAAACTCCAAATAGTATTTGGTAGCTATTCATTGAATTCAATCAATATTTTATGTTATGCAGAGTATTTTCATCAATATTTTGTTTCACAAATAGCTACAATAACGTGAAGTTTCTTGCGGTTGAGAGTCTGTTATTAACTTAGTTCTACGATTGGGATTGATATTGGATCGTTAGTTCGTTAATTAACTTCATTTGAAAAAAATCATGTTCATTTAAAATCATTTTTGGAGGGGAAAAGAACATTAATTTATCGATTTTTGTACTCGAACTCGATAATTATTATCCTGCCAAGTTTTTTCCGGCATAATTATTTCCAACTAACATGAATTTTTTGTAATGCCCCCGTGGAATTCGTATAGTTACTTACCACCTCTTGTTTGCTCTGGGAGTTGATAACAATACAGTATGAAATCTGAAAAAAACTGGTCATGAAAAAAACTGTGGTTTAGAATATGGTTATAATGTATTGCATTTTGTGAGAAAACTTTGACAAAAAAGGGGTTTGTAATTTTAGAATGCCTTTTGACTAGGGCAGCATGTTCGTTTGTGTCTCACAGGCGTTTTGCTCTCAAAATTTCAAAACAACTGAATGAATGTTCATATATGTTGTGGAATAAGATTAAGATATTGTGTATTTTCTCATAGCTCTTTAATGTCGAGGTGAAATAATAGTAATTTTTTAGCTTGATAAAAACATCTGTGTGTTTATCGGGGCTGTTTTGGTAGTAACGGAAACATAAAAAGCGACCGACCTCCCGTTCCATGAGGTGTGTCTCTTCACTACAGCAAAAAGAAGAGCCACTCCTCAGACCAAGAAAAAAGCTGAGCCTTTCGAATGACATGTTTTTCAGAATGAATAGAATAGACACTAGGGTTTCATACTCGACTGGATTGAGTATTTTACTTCATTGTATGAAGTTTGTTCTGAGTTGAAGTCTTTACAGCATACTCGTGTGTAATACGACGAAAAAAATTCATTGATATAAATAAAAATGCACATTTTGTGAGTCTTGCATCGCTTTTAAGAAATTGAAAGGAGTTGGTCCATAGCGTTGCTTCCTCAAGTCTTTGTGAGCATCAACTTTCTTGTTCCGTCTTTGTTTAGCGTTCAGCCTTCGTGTGTTGGTGGTCACCCTGCGCATTTGCATGCGCTTATTGACGCGACTTGAAGTGCATTTACTGCAGAGATGGTCTTTCAGCTCAAGATTAATGAGTGAATATTCCGTTCTGATTTTTTGTTCTTTTTTCGAAGGCTTTTCTTGGTGGTCAGAGCACATTGAGTGCTTCAAGTTGTGTACGACACGCCTTGAAACTTTATTACTTAATTACTCCTGGGTGATTTTTGAAATGAAAATAAATGATGAAATCATGTACTTATACTTTGCACTAAATTAGAAATATTTAAAAATGCTTAAGTTCTGGTGAAAAGCTTGAAAAAGTTGCTATAAAGGTTGAGCAAGACTGGAAATTTACCATGAAGTATATTCACCAGACAGACATATTTTTGAACTAATATTTTTTATTTCTTACAAATTACAGCTTACTCGGTAAAGATTTTCGTTCTACATCGTGCAGGTTATTTTAGCCACAGTGTGAATTTTCTGTACCCTATTAAGGGTAAAATAAGCTAACAAGGTTCCCATTATTGCCGGAACAATGCAGACGGTTTCTCACTGCTGTCATTCGTTGACCTCGGCGGCTCTCAGGGTTTGTTCGTGACGAAATTAGCGCCTGTATCTCTCTCCATATATGAGTTCATGTAATAGTATTCGTGTTTGCCAGCGTTCGTGCGTGCGTGTGTGTGTAAGGCTCACGAGAGCTGAAAAAGATGTAAACAAATCATCGGGTCGAAAAAATTAATGTTCTTAGTTTGTTGAAGCCGTAATAATTAGTGGAAAATTAAATAATTGGGGCAAGCTTTAGAATAATTTCGTTATGTATATGATTCGATGTGTCTGCTTTTGTTGACGTGTGTAAAGAGTACAGTGTGAAAGGGCGGTGTTAATGATAGATTTAGTCTCTATTAAATAACAAGGTTTATTGTTATTGAATATTGTAACGTGTATTTTGAAAACACTGCAAATGAACGTCTAAATGTCTGAATGAATATTTTTTTGGAAGATATTGTTTTAATGCATTACTACTCTTATCATTGCATGCAATTACAATTCTTCGATAAAAATTGACAATAACAGTAATAAAAGTAAACCAGGAAATTGGCATTAACAATAATAAAAGTATAAAATGAAAAACTGGCAATAAAATTACTGAACAAACGGTAGGAAATGCTTCTTCCCCCAAATCCAGAACCCTTGCTACAAAGTGTCAAAATGGTCAGTGCCGTGGCAGTTGTTTTGCTAGATCACTACTCAATATGCGTCGAAGTTTCCAACTCGACTTTGTACCTGTGTGTTCGGTATTCCTGTCCGTAACGCATATTAGAGAAATTTAGAACATAAAGAAAAGAGATGTAGAAGTAATTTACTGCGTAAGAAATATTTGTTTAAATAATTTAATATATTACTTGAATTCTTGGGTAAATGTACCGCTGAAGCAGGTACCCGGAATGCCTGAATTTTAAACATTTACTCATTTACAAGACAAAAGAAGAAGTTTACGCAAATAATTGAGCTATTCGAATGGATTATACTTTCATTCAAGGTAATAGGTTATTAAATTATAGTACTGTATAATATCTCATGGACGACAATTTCTCTAACACGTGTACTCCCTATCAGGATGTTTGCTTTGCGAATGTGGACACTCTGGCGCTCCGAGAAACTACGTCTGTTTTTGCTCAATATGGAGCTGTGACGCGTTTTTATGACCTTTTGTGATGCTTAACATTGCTTTCGATAGTAACTTTACGACTTGACTTTGTGGGAGCTCAATGAATAAGCCACCTAACAATGTTCCTGTAAGGGACATCTTCCACATGTCCGTCGGCTGTAAGAAAGTCCATATTCGTCCAAAAATGTCACACTGATCCTCGTAAATTGACTGTAAATCCTCGTCTGATGGGGACAGCATCTGGAAGGTAATCGCTTGTATGATCAAACCATCTTCAGAAAGTTGAGGGACCTTCGCTAGTCGAGTCAGGGGCTGCAGTTCATTACACGACGACAGACAATAACGATTTCATTGCCATTGCTGGCACAGCTCTGTGTTTTTGCTAAGCCCTATTTTACCCAAGGCTGTGATGCAACGTAATTGATACACGATGTGAATGGTGGCATCCTCGCTTTGAATTCAACTCAGAAGCCATACCTTTAGAAGAAAATAATTTACACAGTGTGCGTTAAATTTTGAAAAGCATGTTCATGTTAGTTATTCGTACATGCTTGCAATACATGAACAACATGAAAATAATTTGATGTGGTGAAAGTTGATTTGAGTTTGCCCAATGCCAAATTTTGTTGGGCTTGATAACTTGTTTAGGATGTTCTCCGAGTCCAAACATGTGGTCTCATCCATTGTTTCTAAACTGAATTTTGCACTGAATTACAGATTTTAACTATAGTGATATCTCCAACTTTAGAACTGCGTAAACTGTTTTAAGTGTAAGTGCTCATGGATGGACTTCATTTTAAGTTCCTATTGAATACATTTGTGTCGGTGATATCAATTACCAGAGTTTCGAAATACTTCCTGTGTTTAATACGTTATAATTGAAAAATATATTTATTTTCAGGAGCTTTATTTAAAAACGTCTGGTACATAATTTTTCACTTGTTTGAAGGGTCTGATGAACTAAACATGCACTGGCAGTCTATCAATGTGAACTTCTATGTTTTTTGTATTGTGTACTGTCAGATTGACATTTTCTTCTATACCAGAGGAGTCACAGTTTTTAAAAATTTTGTATACTCTTCAATGCATGAGAAATCTGCCTTGTCTCTAGTTGGCAGTGATATCAAAGCTTTCACATTCACATTATAGTTCACCGTTGAGATTGATCTTGAGAGCTAATATATGATATTCTCGTATTACAGAATAAGATCATGTTTGTAGACTATTTGTTTCAGTAAAAAGTACCATGCCATTGAATTTATTGACTTCTCAAACTACGTAATTATGACTATGCTCGAGTTTCTTTTTAATATTTGGACACGTGGACTGATGTTTTCACGCCTTTTTTGTTGGACGGTACCTGCTGTCAAGAATAAACTACTTATCTTATTCCAACACTCCGTAATTTGTGTGACTCATTCAAGGCCTCAGTGCTGGCATGGCCTCATCCAAGGGAACTTTACAGTTCACTCTCACCATCGACGAAGTTTCCCTCTCATAGCGTAGTGAAAATTCTGGTATAGACTTTAGGAAAGACTTAAATCAACGAAGTTCCTTTATTATTTAATACTTGGCGAGAAAAAATATCCACGTCCTTGAAATTGAGTGTCTTGATAGTGTATCTATTGCTTATGAATAAATTTTCAGTAGTGGCTTTATTTAATTGGAGTGAAAGATAAGTGTCCTTCATCCTGGGAGAGTTCTTTTCGAGATTTTCCTGCCGGTTTTTGTTTTGACTAGACTATTTTATGGAAATAACGAGTACATTATATACTGCAGCTTCCTCGGACAGGGTTGACTATTAGTTTGTCTGTTCTACGTTCTATACAATTGTGGTTTCAGCCTTGGTGTAAGTGAACAGTTTCTTTTTCCCATCTCAGTTTCTTTCGTAATAGTGGTCGACGCTCTTACGAAAGACCTCTTACATGTCGATCAAGTTTCATTGATGTACTCTGTCGACTTCATGTATGCTATGTAATAAAAGCCGTCGTGTGTAAGTGATAAATAATATATTTTTCGTCCCCTCTCACTGCTGAATTAGGTAAGGGAAATTAATTTCAAACAAACCATTACTATGGAGCTGAAATAATGTGTTTATCTTAGGCGTAATATTGACTTTTGAATGGAACGGGTGTACATGTATTTTAACCATTGTATTGTAAATTTAATTTGGATTTTTTTATCGTTATGAAATTTTTTTCTCTCAATATAGAAATTCCTCCGAAATGTGGTGTCGAATGATAAATGAAAGAAATAAATTAATTAAAAACCAGGTTTTTTTTTCCACGCGCTGGTGTACTAGTTCCTCAACATTTTGTCTGATTACAATGTTTGCAGTTTAACACGTTTGTTGCGATTGCCTAGCCGGTGCAAATCATTACTTTGTACACATAATCACTAAAAGACTTGGAAAAAATTAGAGAACCTAACCTAAGTGACCCACCGGTGGGTCGCATCGCAACAAATGTGTTAACACGTTGCCTCCGATTGCCTGATTGGTGTAAAACTTCACTTTGTACGCATGGTCACTAGAAGGATCTGAAAAAATTACAGGACCTAACCTAAGTGGTACACATACGTACCACTTCGGAGTCAACGTGTTAAATATTTTTTCAGCATCTTGAAGGGGGTTACGGTGGCAAGAAACTAAAATACTTAATTAACTAAACTATGAGCTAATTTGTGTTATGGTTGGGATGATGAATGCTGTGGTCACAGAAACGCCAAAAAGAACCGCTGCTGTTTACGCTTTAAGAAATAGTTAATTGAATTTAACCTCATGATTTTTTCGATTAATCAACGTATGCAATATGAATGGTGTTAATGTAATTTCAAGTCGTTTTACAGATATTGAGATAATTCGTTGTGCTACTAGTAATTATGATTTCTAATACACATTTCATGCACATAGACGGCACACATATGCCTGGTAATTGTCCTTCGAAGTAGCCAAAATGAGCTACGTCAACAACTTCTCGAATATTTGATAGTTTCTGAGAAGATCTTCAAGTTTCATTGCGCGTTGTAGAATACCAGGACATCAGCTTAAAAAAATGGTCTAAATCGCTGGGACAGTGAGTAGAGGGGCAAAGAGAGGTGCGTCAAGGGCAGGTCACCAGCATTTCCTGATGCTTCCAAAGGTTACACTTCACATAGGAAGAAAGTCTCACTTAGAAGGGTAATAATTCTAACCCGGCGGTTTGCAAGTAAGGATTTTGGAGCCTCGAGACCGCTCCTGTGACTGAACAAACAGTGTCGATATTTTATTAACACGTTTGTTGCGATTGCCTAGCTGGTGCAAATCTTTACTTTGTACATACAGTCACTAGAAAGCTTTGAAAAAATTACAGAACCTAACCTGAGTGACCCACCGGTGGGTTGCATTGCAACAAACGTGTTAAAAGGATTATTCAGTATGCAGTTCGTAATGAAACTGCTGGTACGTGTAAACAAGATTATGCATTGGAAGCTACGTTTTAGTGTTAACTTATGATATACCGTTAATGTGTTTACGTTTGAATTTCTAGCTTATAAGTTTCGTACTCCTGATTGGGCTCTCTATTTCTCATGGTTCGAAATGAGAATATACTCTTAATTCTCTCAAAAGTTTTCCGGAAGTATAATTCATTTGCATACTCAAACTTCTCTTTTTGAGAGGATTATTCAAACTTGATATAAATATAGTCTAATTTTTTATTCGCGCGTACTTTGGTCGGCTTCTAACTGCCAATGTTTATTATTATTATTGTCAAGTCACAGAAGAATTGGCGTTTTAGAAAATTTTGCTTATTGATCGATCAAAGTAGTAATATCACTCTGAAAATTGAATATTTTTTACTTATAAAGAATGTTCCAAGATTAACTATAGAAGCTTCCATTATCATTGACTGAGTATTACAGCATTTTTTTTGCTGATCTTTATGAGGCATCTAATACAAAGATAGATTAATGATTTCCAGCTTCTATCGAACGTTTGTCTTGTTTAACGATTTCCCCTTCAAATGGAGCGTCAAGCAGAACGATACTTCACTGAGATTTTCTTCATAATATTTTGGTGTCAAATTTTTTATGTTCGCTCGAGGCTGGTGAGGCGTAGCGGAGCTGACCCAGAACTGTCCAGCATAAATGAGATAATGTTAACGTATGTAACAACGCATGGGAACGACTCTAAATGCGGCATTTTTTGGGCATGCAGAACTGTTTAATTCGATGAGGGTTTTTACTTGATGCATTTTACTCGGTATTTTTCTTCAACATGATGTATGATATTTTTCCTACTGTGTATTTCACAACTTAAAATAAAAACCGTAGGTAATATTGTAATATTACTCGCATCATGTATGTAAAGAGTCTCTTATGGAACTTTTGAGTTGTTTCAGAGATACGAGTTTTTAAAGGTGCAATAATTTTTTCATCGAGGCTCAAAATGAAACGATAATCTCGTTCAGGCTACGTAAATTTATGAATTTAATTATAATTTCTACTGGTATTCCTATTTAGTCTTAGCTGTGATAGTGACAAGTTAATTTTTTGTATTCGTGATAAAAACTAATACTTTGAACTTTATTTCCATTTTTATTCATAGACGCACACCAGTCATTAGTTTTACAAGTTCGTTCTGAAATTATGAACGGTGCTTCCTAGTTCTTTGCAACTTTTGCTGTTGCTAACGTTTTTCCTTGTCTACTATGCGAGCTACGATTTAAAAATCCTGAGTAATATTTTTTGTTTGATGATTTTTCTTATTCCAAGGGATTATTTTTTTTATGAATAATATCTTCCGTTTAATAGAAAAGACCTTGCAGAAGGCTAAGTGTGACCCGACGATGTAAATCGAACCAAATAATTTTTTCCTTCAGCTCTGCGACCTAGAGTCTAAAGTCATTGCCATATTCTTTCAGCAATGAGGATTTTAACAATCTAATTATTAAGGTTTTTGATTGCAATATGTTTTTGCCTTAGCAGAACAGTCACAGTCATGATTACCTTTTCAATGGGTCTTAACATCCATGATCGTAATCACACAGGCTCAGTTCAGCTCAATAACGAAAAATCGAGATTGTCTTTATACGGTGTTAGTCCCACCAATGTTAGTATTCTTTAGCATATCATTCAATTTCCACAAGTAAGAAATCACTTTTCTATTGTATACAAATAAACTTGGAGCGAAAGTATCAGTGCTCTCGAGGTCGAGGACCTCTGCCAACCAATGACTGTTGCTATTCTCTGAGTCATGTTCTGTTGGATGAGCGTGCCTTCGTTATGTACTTCTTGGAAGTAGGGCATGCGTGCAGTTACATCATATGGGAATCTTGACTCTTATTATAGTTGTCGTCAGTGACGGCCAAGTCCATTACCAATATAATAAGAATAGGATAAGGCAATAGAAACGAGCCATTGGGCCTATTCAGTGGTCTTAGAACTAGTGTTGCTTTATTCTGTATTTTTCTTACGAATGAACAAAAGTACAGTATTTTGGCATACATGTTTATGAATTCACGCTTGTCGTTTAATGAAAATCAGTTCTCAACGACTGTTTTAAAATTTTCTAAAGGTATACGTACTGAGCTATCAATTTTTACCTTGAAATTAAAATTGTACAATGCCTTTGGGCTATTTAATGTATTTGAACGACAAGGTTATATTTTTTCTTAAAGTCGATTAAAGATAGAGTTCAGATCAGAGCAAAATTTAAAGCTCTTTCAAAATATCCTACAATCTCCGAGGTATGGGACAAAATAGGATAAATAAGCGTAAATAAACGTTCGGGGTTTATACATAGAAGTGCGCCGCTGAAAACACTGATGGTATTTTGAAAGTCTCATTCGCTGCTTCAGTTATTTCGGTTAATAATTTGAAAAAGGCGAACGTTCTTTCAAAATATTATAGCTCTCTATACTGTAAAGTTTGAAATATTGTGTTCAAATATTACCATAAATATATCGTCGGTGGAAAAATATTTTTTAATACCACAGAGATTTATAATCTAGTGGGAGTCCCATATTTATATAGATGAGACATGTTGAAAATGATTTTATTTATTTAGATTGTAATTTGTTTTCCAATGCCGAGGTTGTGATAATATCTCAGGTGAGACTGCTGATACTCTCAAAAAATGTGTGGTAAAACATAATGTCCTTTAATATTTCACTTCCACACATGAAGTGCAGCTAATATACGAATATATTGTTTGATTATTATAATGTTCTTAAGAATGTGAACTCTTACAGTGGGAAGGGTTTCCTTGATTCCGCCTTTTCCATATTTTGCACGAGACTCTTGAGCTTGCAATAAGGAGTGAGTACACACAGCTCTACACATGGTGCGGAAAATCTCAGCTGAAGGATGGTCGCCCTAAACCTTCTTTCTACATAGTCTATGCATCCCATGGTGCTGGATCGAGCTCTTGGCCAGGGCTAGCAGAGAGAAGTGAACCATGTTTCAGAAAGAAGCAAATCGCTCTAACTAAAGTAGCTGAGGAAACAATATTTATAGCTGTGACAGATGATTGAAACCTAATGCATGTGACGAAACTGAATATTATTGCTTTCATCAAGCTGGAAAGGAATGTTGAACGACATGTCTCGTATATCATATATAATCATTCAAGTATAGGTATCCATCGCACCGCGGGGTAATCGATTTTAGCATTTATCCTATCCACCACTAAATAAATTCATTTATTCAAAAATTCTGTTATAGAACCTGTGTTTTTTTTAGCACAATAGAGGTCGATCGGTGACTTTGGACTGATGAGATAATAGTCTTAAATTCAAGTCTTGCCTAAGATTTATTTTAGTCTCCTGTAGTCGCCCACTGCCAAGGCCTTGCATGGCCGTTTGTCCTTTCCTCGAGGGCCAGTTTTTGTGCAAGTTGATGCGACTGCAACTGCACGCGGAATTAAAACACTTTTTAGAAGCCTTAAGAAAGCTCGAAACGAACGTGTCGCATGACCTGAAAATTCTTTCATGCGTAGAATATCCTAAGACCTTATTAGTGCCTACGAATGACCTCTCATCAGAAGTAAAAGTACTGCTCTGTAAGATGACAGTCAATTTTTAGGGATGTTAGAAAAGTTTCAAAGATAGGAGGCTGAACTGAAATGGAAAGTATACGGACACTCGTAATGAAGTGAAAAGTTACGAATACGTGTAAAAATTTTCACGTGCGATTTAAAGGTGCTTCTTTAAGCAAATTAGTGCAATTGTTATTCGATAGTCGGGGAAGAAATAGGTAAGATTTTTGTTCCAGCCAACCTATATATAATAAGAAATGCATTTCATTAACACTAAATTCATTAACAAAACCAAAAACACCGTCTGACAATTCTGCTAGAACAGAATTGGCTGCTGCTTAATTCATTTGCGTCAAAATGAAAGCAATTGAAAGGAAGGAATCGCCCACCTCAGCAATGAAGTTTCCTAATAAAATTTTGTATTGTGATCGTAATTTTAATTGATTAAGCCTGGTGACTGCGATTGACTAAAACCGTAATCACTGTTTGAGGGGCTAATGTATGTATAGCTTACGATGGTTGCTTGGTTACATAGATGCAAAACTTTGTTTACAAATTAGCGTTGATCAATAGTACCGTCCTATACAGTGTTGCTAGCTGAGGAAATAGGGCTAACTCCCTTAACCCTTCACTGCATGGCGCGACAGACATGACACACCTTTTTTTGTTTAAAATTTTATGAAATAATTATTGAGGCGCAGTAACTGTTTGTGCCACATCAGGAACGTACTGATCATGTATGAAACGTAGTACACCATTGCTACACGCACATCAGCCGCTGGAGCACAGTTGTGACACTTTCGAATTTTTCGAATAATTCATGTAGTGAAGGGTTAAACACAGAACTAAAAATTTCGTTAATGAATGTAGAAACTTTAAGGGTTAATAGAAAAATTGTTAATAGAATTAGTCCTTTACAGTAGAAGATCAGTAGCGTAAGAATTAAAATTTTCTGATTGGTAAGTGAAATAAGTAGCATGCTAAGCTGTACTAACAGCTCACTAAACAAGTTCACAGTTTACTGAAAGAATTCAATAAGTTTAGCAGTTTGATGAAGGAATACAGCGGTTTCCTGAACATACTAAGCACTTTATTGAATATATAACTTAATAACTTACTGAATAAGTGAGCAGCTTGTTGTGTAAGTTATGTATTTACTGATTATGTTTAAAAGATAAATGAATATGTTTAGCAGCTTTCCGAAGGATTTCAGCATATTGTATATTAAAATAAGCAGCTGTCTGTCCAAGAAAGCAGCTCGTTTCTTTGTTTCTTGAAATTTTTGACATATGAGCGCCTTATACAGCGTGCAGCAACGTAACTTCCTTTTTTACGAAGCAAAGCGCTTTGAAAAAAGGAAGTTCCGTTGTCGTACTCTGCAGATAGAACTAAGTCCTTGCTTAATATGATCACTAGCGTGTTCTGTGTTAGGTCAAGCACGCCCTCGTATCGCTGCACGCACCCACGGTTTGGAGCTGATGTTCTGCTAACAATTTTTTAAGCCATCTTTAGATTTCCAACATTCCTGGCAGCCGAGCCAGAAGCAGCTCAGACAGGTGACTTGGTTGGCCTGCACCAAGAGACATGCATAATCTTAAGAAACTGGTCAGCCACTGCCTGCTGGAACTTGTTTGAGCAATTCATTGTGTTTATAATGTCATTTAATCAGTACCAGGGTTTGGGCGGCGACTGACGGTAGTTTTGCGCTTGGACTTTCTGTTCAATGCGCTGGTCGTGGAATTTAGAGCGTGTTTTTAAACAGATCAATTTATGAAGACCAAAGAGATTTGAATACACGGCTGCGTTTCCGATTTAATATCTTCTGTGACTTATGTTTAGAAAATACGTATTTTGAAACACGTTTATTGTTGCATTTTTAAATTGCATCATTTAAGCAAAGACCAAGGATTTTAAGTAAGCTGTTCTTACACACTGATAGGAGAAAATTACTTTAAAAGCATGAAAGCACATTTTCTGAGAGTAATTTCTCATACAAAAAACTTATGAAGTTCCTAATATGTTTTTTTACTTTCGTGAAATGAAAATATAATATAGTTCTTACCGTATTTTTTACTTTAAAATCGATTACTTCTTTGAAGTACTTTTATTTTTCATTTTTTTCTTGAATTAAACTGCTTTCTTTTCGTTTCTTCATAAGGGTAGAATGGACCAACTGAAAACACGCATACATTTGTCCATTGAAACTTCAGGCATTCTCGCAAAATTATCCTAATGGTTAACTCTATATTAATTAACCATTGGGCTCATTACCTGTGAATTCTTTAGCTGTCCATTTCCAACGTAAACTTTGGCTTATTACTGTAATAATTCTATTTTAGAGGGTTACAATCGAATTTTAGTAAAAATTTGTGCACAGTCATACATAGAGACCTTACCTATACATTTATATTACGAATTCTCCTTCAGCCTCGAAAGCTGCCTGAATACGAGACCATAATTGCAGACACGCCTCTGCCATGTGATCTTCATTGATTTAATTACCGACTCAACAATGACAGCCTTCAGTGACACTATGATTTTATAGGATAGGATTATCATCTTCTCTTTCAATGACCATAAACATGTAGTAATTCATCCATAAATCTTGGGAAAGGGGTGGCCATACGATGGGAATAATGAAATACCAAAGCCTTTAAAACTCGGTAATTACTACGAGCGACTACTGAACTTATTACCAAACGGTTTTCCTGTGTCTTTGGAGGTACGGGTGTGAACTGACCTTTAGCACGTGCGACTTGTAACTTAAGACCTCGTGCATTACATTCCTGACGGACCACGCTGACTCTTGAAGTTCCGCCGCGACGTCGCTTATAGACTTCCCAAGATCATTGGCGATAATGCTTTGAAGTTGTTGGATAATCTGCTGTGTCTTAGTGTCTAAGCGTCTACAATGTCTCTACTTTTGCTGCAATGGAAATATCAACACCAGCTGTTTTGTTCTTACTAGAACTTTGTGTACGAAGGATCTGGCTAGATTTAGAAACTTGGGTATTTCTGCCACTGTTTTCCGTTCATTTAGTACCGGTAACTGCGTGTCTTTTCTTGGATGATCATGTCTAGCATGGGTATCTACAGAAAATATGATTATATTATTTAGAATTGACGACAGTAAGATAATGAAACTCATGTTCTCAAAACCTCTCTTGCTCCCTGTAAATGCCATCAACAGCTCGTGTGAGTGCCACTTATAGTAAGCGTGGCCCTACATGTTACCCTCCACAGAAAGGGTGATGCTCGTTGCAGCAGTTTATGCAGCTCTGCTTCTGAGTGTGATTCCATTTTTTTGCTCTATTTTTAATTTATGAGAGTAAAAAGTCGTGTCAATTTTCTACTCGAGAGCCTGTCTATTTATTTTTATTCTCTTTGACAATATTTTCTCGTTTTATTCATATGGTTTTATTTCAGTTTTTGCCACTGCAAAATGAAGTTTTCGCTTGAAGTTCGCTGGGAAAAAGTAACCTTAGCTACTGAGGAGCGATGGTTATATCGTGGATGAGTTTTGAAATTCTTAATGATAAAAGAACGAGAACAGCACAAAAAAAATTTCCTAGATTCCAGTTTTTTAGAAAAATCTTAAGTAACTAGACAATTCACTGGCAAAATTTTAATATGTGGTGCTCATAAAAACGTAAATTGTGACTATATTAAGCAAAACTGACTAGTTTGCGTTGTGATCTGGTCGGGGCTAGGGTACGAAAATATCGGGTTTGTGCATCAGGAGTGCGTCACAGGCGCCCGCAAGTTCTCCTAAAACCAACCACCTTTTCCGGTTTTTAGTTTGGTAGGTGACCTCTCGAAGCAGGTTTTTGAATGCTTAATAGCTTCTATGGTTCTAGTTCTAGTACTCGTGTCAAAATACATTGGCGATGGAACTTAGAAAATTTTAGGTAAATCTAATTTAGTTATGTCTACTTGTCTATTGATTTTCCTGAAATATATATTTATGGATTTTTCTACGTGTCCGTTGGTTACAAATATACAGTAAAAAAATACTGTAGTGAAGTTCTAAATGGTAATGAGCAACCACAGAATGATATGAATTATTCAGTGAATGTATCTAACGCTATGGAACTCTGTGCTCTTCGAATATCTATAGTTTTTACTTGTTACGGGGCTAAGAACCAGGGCATCAAGAATAATGTATTGCTCAATTTAAGTCAAATAACTGGCAATTTTGCATTTACTTTTGACAATTAAAATCAATATTTTAAATAAATTGCTTTGCATTAAAGTTTGTAATCACTTTGTACTCGTTGAACTCCGTATAAAAGTTGGAGCTCGTTTTTTGTCGTTCAGGCAAGAATGTTATCACTCTGATGGCTTATTGAATTCCAAGTGAAACGATTTTGTTAAATGTAGAAACTATTTCAGGAATTAATTAAAAAGGGATTGTCAGATTTTAATTTAAGATTTTTCGAACAAAACAGTTCAGCAAAAGAAAATCCTCATTTAAGCTTTTCTAGGCAAGTTAATATTACTGATGCAGGAGCATTAGACAGAGTAATTGAAGACATACTAAATATTTAATGAGCAAAATTTTAATGTCTTCAATTAGTTTTATGCAAATACGTTTTTATTTCAGATAATGATGCATGTATGCATGTATACAGTGTAAATGATACGTTAGTGTCGATTGTATGAGTGAGATTTTATCAATAAACTAATAACTTAGTATCATTGGTGTTGATTGTATAGCTCGAATACTTATTCCTAATTGGTACATTTTTATGCTCATAATTAGTTTGTTGAGATATCCGTTGATTATGTGTAGAGGATTAATACGTGGTTTTTATAAATTTCAAATACGTTGCAATTGGCCTGAAGGATGTTTTCCATCAAATTTTTCACTTATAAATAAATTTAATACAACTAGAAAAAATAACTAATAGTTCTTTCTCTTTTCAGGTACGTTGTAAGAGTAAGATGCTTCCTTCCATGAATCACAGACGTGGAAGGTGAGTTTCTTGTCCATAAAACAAACATGCAACTGGACAGGTGTCCTCAAAAATTTACCTTTGTACTCTGGGAAAAATATGTATCGATTTTGCCCAGAAAGTGTTTACAGATGTAACCCCACTGCTCCTACATGTATAACGCAGTTAAAGAAAAACATATACTATTACGTTATTTAGGTTATTTATCTAAGAAGGTTAATAAACAACGAGGTTTGCCTTTTTAATTTCACCGAGAAAGACAAGTCGAGCGCTGTAAATTTGATGTGTGGCGTCCAATTATATAATTTTGCTGATATGATTGAAGTTCATCACGCGTAAAATTTTTCCAGAAGTTGCTAATCACGGTAAATTTTGATTTACAACTTCTATGAATAGCAAGTTTTTGTGCAGTTTAACCCACCATTAACCTGAACAATTTGGTAAGGTTGAAAAATTAAAAAAATATGTTGAGAATGAGTGTGAATGTAGACACCCACGTCACACCGCTATCGACTACCAACTATAATACACGCACGAGATCGCCAGTGCTAGTAGAATAAATATGCTAATATTCGTGTCAGAAAATGTATAAAACAGGAATTTCATGCTCTGTGCTAATTTTTCATCGGTTTGATGTGTAAAGATATTGAGGTACAGTTTTTATCTCCTTGAAATATTCATTGATCTCAATTATCGCTGAGAACTACTCTATTTTGCACCAAAATATTCTGCTTTATGCTCCTTGGAATTGTCATCTCGAGTTTTTTGTCTCTTTTGACAAAATTTAATCGTCAGTAGTAAGAAATACTATGTATAACAGTCATAGCGGTAGTAGCAATCAATTCCCCCACTCGGTGCGTTTGTACGTTCAATTTTGTCGCAATCGCACTCACGCGAGCTAAGGAAGTGAAGAGGGGAAGGTGATCAGTGACAGACATGCTCAGAATAACACCTATTACCGTTTTTTATCATGTCAGCGTTCACTTGTTTGTTCCCTGAATGACAAGAACATGCACAGTGATTGCTGGAGGATTCTTCTCCTACAAGACGTCATGAAAGGTAGTGATTTGCGACGCTTGATCATACTATTTGAGATCAACGCGATCCAGAACGTTTGGTATGTGACACTTTTACCTGTCATTGTCTCCGTAATGCAGCCGCTATAGAAGAGGTGTAAATTACTTGCAGAAAAAAGGCTTCTTAGCTTTTTTGCTCTCGAGGTGTGGTCGTTGATTACATGAAAGCGTCAGAGACATCAATAGATTTTACGACTGTGTGATATACGAGCACTTCTTTTTGTTTGAGTCTATGCCTCCATGAGATCAACATTAGTATTCTGTGCATGCTTAATCTTTGAAATAATTAATTTATACACACTTATATTCATGTCGTTACTGAACCTGTATTCAATTACCACATGTATGATTCTGATGTATTTATTCCTTCCAAGACTCATGGATTAGTATCGTAATGCTATTTTAATATAATCTAGAACATTCTCTGCGTCCGTAGTCATTGAGCATCTTAAAGTGAGAATGATTCCTGAATTTCATCATTATTTTCTAAATCCCCCCTTTCACAAACGCCTCGATTTCACAAACGCCTCTTCATGGCTCCAAATTACACTTTTATTTACTCTATGCTCAACCAGTTTTAGGATTAAATTCTTGTAACTCTGAGTTGCCAACACACATTTACAAAATGCTTCGAATTTCTTGAACACATTCTTGCTATTCGAGGACATCGCTTGCGTAGACTCAAACATTTTATTCCACATTGTTGGTGATTTGAGTTACTCAACAAGCTCTTCATTTGCAGTTCTGGACGGCATTTCTCTGTTGAGGCTTTGTCCGCTCTATCTTAAAACTGATCTTTATTGCTACCATGACTTGGCTTTTTTTGCGCTGGACATTGTTTAATGCAAGAACTGGCGAGTGTGAATCGTTTTCCACCTCCCGCTGTGGGCTCGATTACCTTTCTGGAGGTGCGGAAGGAGCTGTCTCAGCGCAAAACTTTCTGGCCATTACGAAAATGTAAAAATAAACTTTAATGGACTGATAGGATTCTTCCCGTCATTTTTTTCAGTGGTTTTAGAAAATGTTCTTTGGTTTGAAGAAATTCAGTTGGGTTAATTAGCTGGTGTCCGTAAATGCACTCGACGTATTAGTATCGAGAGCATTGGTTTAGTTTCTCAAGCCAAGGAATCTGTCCAAGTTTGCGTTTAATTTTGTTGAAAAATCTTTTTGCTGAAACCTGTCTGTAGCATCAGTGCGAGACCGTTTCTGTTGGTGGACGTTCATTTCCGATTGAGTAGATAGCGTGCTGGTAATTATTCAAGGTCCCAAGTAATGCTGCTGTCGCTGAATATTTAACTTCCTCCTTCATGGTTCTTCACAATATACAAGACTGGAACGCACTCAAAAATAAAGAAAAAGTTCGTTAGATATTGTGACCTCTTTTTCATTGGTGTATTTGGTGAGTCGTATACTTTTTGTAGAACTTCCTGAATAGAAGCTCAAGTGAAAACTTTGATCGCTCGAATAGGTAACTGGAGGGCCAGTTTCGAGGATTAAGCTTGTGGATAAGAGAAAGAGGGTAACCTCTTCCTGTATACTTTCAGTTGACTCGACGTTGTCTGCATCGTAATGTGCCTAGTTTTTCTCTTTTTAGTTATCATTCTTTATCATGGAAACAATCGATGTGAAGTTCAATTCTGTCTACAGAAGCTGCAGTTCTTTTTGCGTAGTGATGTTATTAAAGAGTTTAGGTGACTGAGGTTTAACTTCACTGAAATAATTCGTTGAATTCGAAATTGAAATTATTGTTCATAAATTTTATGTAACATTCGATATCTGCTCTACAACTTTCAGGTTTTATGAGTTTTATCTCAAATTTTCTCCTGTGAAATATTGGATATCGCTTGCACGAAGTAAATTTATTGTAGAAAATCTTCGCTCTCGTACAAAACTGGGCGTAGGCGCTTGTATTTATTTTAATCAGTAATTGCACTGAACTCGTTTTAGTGTTTGGAACCTTGTTGCTCGTCACAGATCCCTATATGATAATTATGCTTCCGTTATTATTGTAGCTCAGAACTCAATATAAACATTCATTCAGAAATTCATTATATAACATTCAAAGCACTCCAGACAACACAAGCGTAATTTCTAGGACAAACTTGTGAATGGCCTTTAAGTAATACTTGTTCACTGTTGGTGGTGATAAAATAAAGCTCCTATATATAATTGCTAATTCCAAACCACCGTGTGAGAAAATGTGAACGTTCCTGCATTTCTTTCTTTTTAGGCGACTTCAAAATTCATTTTCCTAGACCACTTTAGAATTCATGAACTTGCTTAGGAATATCGGGCTTTGCCTTCTCAGTAATCTTGCGCTCTGTTTTCCTTCGGGAGAGTTTTCCTGTTCAAGGCTTTGGGGGCATGACGTTTACTCAAAAAAATTCTACACAACCCTTCACTTGCTGTGCTCGTTTATAGATCCACACTTTTCCACCGGAAATTCCTTTGTTTCTTTCAAAAGAATCCTGGATTTTAAACCAGGAAATACGTGTTTTCAGTGTCGTGATAATGCTTGAAATAGCTGTCGAGCCGTTGCTATATATTGAGCTATGTAAATACATAGAAAAAGAATGGGGGAGCTGAATTCGCTGCTAATAATAACTGAAGTCTTTAGGCAAAACCGTTTTATTTCATACGATTATGTTGTGTATAGATATATATTTCGTCCGTGATGTACCAACACTTATACTGGTCCTTATATCAAACAATTATACTGGACAATCTATCATCTATGTTCCATTTATAAAATGGTATAACTTATAACAAGCGTCTATGCTACGCGACACATGATCTGCATTCTACGAGCACGATCCTATCATGTATTTTAGAAAATTGTGAATGATGTGAAGGCATGCGAGACACATGGCTGGTTCATGACAATGTGACTGTTCGTCATTTAAAAGAGGAAAAGTATCAGCCGTAAATTAACAATAATTGAAGTTGGCAGATTTCTTTAAAAGCGATTTATGATTAAATCTTAACCTAAAAAGTCATGTGTAACAGGAGAGAGTGAGAAAAGTTAGGTGTAACAGGAGAGAGTGAGAAAAGTCAGGTGTAACAGGAGAGAGTGAGAAAAGTCAGGTGTAACAGGAGAGAGTGAGAAAAGTCAGGTGTAACAGGAGAGAGTGAGAAAAGTCAGGTGTAACAGGAGAGAGAGCGAGAAAAGGTCATCTCAAGAAGGAACTGCCATTGTATGGTGTATTCGAACATTTAATGGCTCTGTCATATGTAACTTGAAGACACAAGCAAAGGTTGAGCGGGAGACTGTCTTTATAAGGGAATCTTATGTTTGCTTGCTCTGCTATAAAGGTGCAAAGGAAAATTTAGTTCTAAAGGAAGTAATTCTTGAATGAATAATTTAGTTAATCAAATAATTAATTAAACAGTCATTCATTAATCATTGATTCTTGTGTTTCATATATAGTACATGAGCTATAGTGGAATAACACTGAATATGAATTAATTTATGAGCTGCATAGGCAATTATTGGTTAATCCATCTTCATCTGTGTCAAACATAGATTTATTGATTGCTTCATCTTAGAATTATGCTGTACACTGGCTGACAGAATATCACAGTTTGAATAATTATATATATTGACCAATGGATAGGTCGCTATTAAGAGGAATATAATAGACAGCCAATCACTCATGGTCTCGTAACATAAATTATTGAGAACGATACTGACAGAGAATGGGTTTGAAACATCACAGTCCTGGTCTTGATGCATAGCGTACTTCGTTGATGTGATAAATAGGTTAAAATAGTGTTGAGAGAGTGCCAAAATGGGAAGTACACACTGTACTGAATTATTCTTCCACTGAGATATTCAGAAAGAGGAGTATGCAAATATACATTCTCGTCATGTAGTTCCAATATAAGCCGTTTCAATTTAAGCGTATTGAATTGGCCGTGAAGAAGAAGAATTGTCTTCAGCTGTAAGTACATGAACGAGCATTCAACAAAAATCAGTCATAATATGTATTAATACGGGGGTTTTAAAGCTTTATCTCATTCAGTGCCATAATGGATTCTTTTGTGCAGTCGTCGATTATCGCCATCGAACTTTTCCAATCGCAGCGCTTTCAAGGAGCACCTCTCTAAAGCTGGCAGTTACTTGAGCGAGATATATCGTAACTCTGCCTCTTTGTAGGTATGCCTACAAGCGTATAATGGTCAATAGAGTGTCGTGCTTTTATCTGGAGCTGCAAGTCAGGCATGTTCTTCACCGGTAAGTCTCCTGTAGATCTGCAATGGTTGCAGAGTAGGATGCATTTTTTTGGTATCTTGTTCAAATAAACATTACGTTTCAACAAAACTCACTATCACACAAAATAGGATTTCCGTAAAGCACGGCGCTTTAGGATGTATACGATGTTAGGGTAATAAAGCAGTAATTATTGTGAAAAATACGTGATGGGTCGTGTATTCTGTAACAGTTAACGGCATACTGGCGAGGCCCTGGCAGGGGCCCAGTTTAGCAACCACATTCTGTGTCTGTCTGTCCTGCCAACCTAATGCGTGGCGAAGTCAAGGTCTTGCATCGAGCTGGTGAGCACGATTCTTTCCCAAGTGCATTCACAAGGAATGCAATCTACCAGAATTGTGAGCACGTTCAGCTCTCGTAGCGAGACAGTTACATTCGAACGGGCGTTAATCAGTCATATCAATGCTCTGGACGGAGAGTTCAGCTCAAATTATAATTTATGAGTCTGCTGAATGAAAAATGTTTTTTTTTCGCTGGAGTTTCGATAGCCTTTAATTCATTGTGGTATTATTGATTTCTAGACTAAGTTTGTTTTCTACCAATTTTATAGTAAAATAAACTTTGTCAAACTTGAATACATGGTTTGGACCAAGATTAGTTCAGACTAAAACACTACCACATGTATACAATATTTTTCTCATTTTAGGAATACATTTTTCTTTTCTTTAGTTATTCAAAAACGTCTATGAAATAGAAGAGAGATCGTAGGAAACAGGTTCAGAGTGTAACTATGGAATAAGTGAAAGCTTTACGCTGTCAATGTCGTTCAGGAGATTTTCGCTGCATCTCCCTGGTGCCTTCATTTCATGGAGCACGCACCATGATGATGTAATTTACTTGTCAAACCAGAAACTTATCAGATATTTGTTGTCTAATGCCCTACAATATTTGGTTTACTGCAGAAATATTAAGGATGGTGAACGTCTAATGCAATATACTTTTGCTTTTTTAAGTTGTGTGATCTGAATTTAATGAAAGAGAAATAAACGCAATGTGGAGTCACTAACTTTTTTAAAAATCGGAGTTAGTTTTTGATACTTATGTGATCATTTTATGATGAATAGTCTTTCGGTACAAAACAAATACTTTCGATAAACAGTTAAGCTGCAGAAGTTTCTTTCATTACCTGCATTTTAAGCTGCAATTTTGAACTGAAGTATTTAGGCTTTTGTTGAAGATGGTTTGACTCAAATATTTGGTTTTTCTTATTGTTATTCTTCGAATTTTATGAAAGATTATTAAAGGATCTGATGTAACTTATATAGCATTTTTTCTCATTTTTAAATAATCATATCATTTATTTCCTCTTCAAAAACTGGTACTCGTGTGTCTAGCTCTGTAGTTTTTATACATGCTATCATATTTTCATACTAGCGCGTGTGTTGCATGTAGTAAGTTCATAATTACATCATGTAACATAATATAATCAACCGAAATGTTACAGCTATGGTTATAAATAATTTTTATCTTAATTATGAACGTATATAGAATTTAATTTAGTGATTTAAAATTCAATCGCTTTGTAACACGGTTTTGAGAACAATTCACGATTAAATAAATGCCATGCAACATGGTTTTAGCTGAATGAAAGTCAGACTAAAGTTTAAATTAACTTCATATTTGTTGGTAAACGTACGAGAAGCACAATCCAACAACTTTGTTTTCTTGTCAGGCTGAAGAAATTGCAACGCGAGGATGTTGCAATTTTCCAGCAGTGCGAACTCTTCACAGTTTGTGTTTTTGGGAGAAGTCTTCTTAAGATTCAAGAAAGGCGAGGCGGCCGAGACACCATATTTATTTTACTCTGGTGCGTGCTTGCCTCAGCAACAGACTGGTTATTACTTGTCCCATTTGCCGGCTTCTGAACTCACTTCGTACAATAATTGTCTCAAGGGGTAGGTTGATCTCTTTGGAAATCATAGAGCATATTATAAGGCGTAGTATCCTTTCACATTGAGGAATTTAGTAATCAAAAAAATATTCCACGCTTCCTGTCCTCTTTAGGCCTGCTCACTTTTTTCATAATTAATAGGAAATTCTTGCTGCCAAACGTTAACAATTATGTACTGACCCATAAAACTGCCGGAAAGTTTTCAAGATGTTTACGGTTTTAGCGATCAAGTTTTTCTGCGTTCAGGGAAATCATCGCTGAAGTGTCTAGGTATGCACCCCAGTATTAGTCGTCCTAAGACCTTGGGCTGTCCAAGGGTATGGGTCCATATTCGTCAGCTTGTTCTCGAGGCTCCACAGCAACTAATACTGCACTTTATGCCAGTAATATACAGAGCACGAGGCATCTAGGCATCCTAATGACTTGAATACATTAGAATAAGGTTTCATGTTTATTTGTTCATTCTCAGCCAAACTATTTCATGTGCTTGTTAACACAATGGTTTTGATATTGTCAGAAAATGCAAAATAAAAAAAGCGAAGTCGAACTGCTACC
This sequence comes from Trinorchestia longiramus, assembly GCA_006783055.1. Classification (NCBI taxonomy): domain Eukaryota; kingdom Metazoa; phylum Arthropoda; class Malacostraca; order Amphipoda; family Talitridae; genus Trinorchestia; species Trinorchestia longiramus. The sequence goes on from VCRD01000278.1 coordinate 37,159, forward strand.
TGCAAATAAGAAATATGATAGCTTCTCTATCGACTTTTTAGATCTATTTTTCAATCAACGATTCGATGCGAGTGCCTTAATGTTCTTGAAAATTTCAAGGTATTCTAACGAATTTTAATTTTGCAAGTCATGGTCGTAGACATTATGAAATGTTCAATCAAGTAATTCTTTTCTGCAAGAAAGGGTTCGTGCAATGCATAGTAGGAATGCATTCGATGAGGTTGTTGTCTATGAGTAGTTCTCTGTACCATCAGTTTGATGGCATCATCGGATAAATAGAGAATTCATATCAGCTAATTTTTACTGTGAAAGTGCCTGGTATTTTCTCTTTTCGATGTTATTGGTTTCACCCAACTAGAGAGATGTACGCTCTTTCGTGCTAGATCTAACCATTATTTATTTACCCAGAAATCGTTCATTTTGGTTGAACATTATGAGTTGATTTTCATTTCATAGCTAATCGAAACTAATATGCAATAATGAAAGTTAAATCATTGGGAATTGGAAGCACATATGTCAACTATCTTGAAAATTTGAACAATTTGGCCGTTAGCTCATTCATTATTTTACTTTAGACGGATTTGTGTAATATCAGCAAACTCACGTCTTTAAAAACCCATTGTTGTCCTTTAAACATGGCTGTTGTGAACTGAAGCAGCGCTCATTGTAAGAGAATCTTCAGAACGCAGAGATATCCCACCGACTTGCTGTACTTCATTGCATTGAAGCGCTGGCAAAAACTTGATCTTGTTTTGATGACAAGGATAGTTGTTCATCAGCCTGCCCCGAGGTCTTGGAGCCCAGGATGCGAGACCAGAGAGCGACTGCTCATCAACAGGAATAAAAGTTTTTGAAATTGCAGTGATTTTGGTTGTTCAATCACGCGGCAAATTGTTCGATCTTCAATATAGTGTTATAGGGAAAATGTAAATTATTACAGTTTGAAAACTAATATTTCTTTTGCAAGACACGATGAAACAATAGCGTTGTAGAAGATTCTTTTACGGCGAATTGTTAGATCTGTAAAATAGTGTATTTAGGGCGAAAAAATAAACTATTACAGTTCGAAAACTAATATTTCTTTTACCGGGTTGAAACATGCTAGAGGGTCAATTTCATAAAAATTATGACAGGGTGTCCCAGAATGTTCTTTTCATAATAATTTAGAGCACGCTAAAAGTGGTTTCGATTTAGGTTTGAAATTCTTATTCAATGTATCCAGTGATATTTCTAAGAGTTGAGGTTGTACACTATTTTCTAACAGTCGTAAGAAATTCAATCCGTAAATTTTCTGCTGGAGGGATAACTTTTTCTCACTTCGAATGATACTCGAATGGTGAAAACGCCCTTCTACAGCTCTTATTTAGCGCATTTGTGGTAATGTAGGGTTGTTTTGGGTCGCTCTAACTTTGAACTAAAAATAATCCAGCGACGAGTTTCCTTGCATTCCCACTGTTTCCTTACGACACAGTTCATACTGCAGCGGTCAGACGCTTTTGTCGATCATTTTTACTGCGTGTCATTCTGCGGTTCAATACCCGAATCTTTCCATAAGTACTCAATTGATAAATTATTCTTATCAAGCAAGTTTTTCCAGTCAAAATAACAGATCAGTATTAGCACTGTAGTTTGAATGTTACGTAAATTTGTTGGTAAATTGTTTGTTGGAAACATTTGTCAAACTACTATTTACAAAATGTTTTTTTTCTCTCAGTGAAATGAACGTTCATTTGGAGAACGCGAAGTTGAGAAAGATATCGAATTAGTGGTATTGAACTAGTCATAGCAGTATTTTAAAATAAATTACAGAAATTTTTTAGGCTCGTCAGTTTACTGATCGGTATGGATTGCAATATGATAAATACGGAAGCAAGAGTATAGTAGAGCATTATACGCTTAATTTAGTTTTCAAAGAAAAATAACGTATTTTATGGTTGTGTTTCCTCTACTACAGGTTGAAGCTCGTGTTCGAGTGTGTGCTGAACAATAGAGGATAGCTGGCATTTGTATAGCAGATCGTTGTAATTTGTTATGTGCTATTCTAGCTGGTATTTCTCGCTTCTAGCATTATCAGTCCCAAGTTAGTTGCTGGCTCTACAGTCATAATCTTTAAATTGATGCACGTTCAAAAGACTTACTGATTACTTGTTATCCACATGATTTTTGCTCTATTAATGTTACGATAACTTTGGTTGTTAACATTGATATATGTACAGGGTGTCCCAAAGAAATGTCCCATTCGAAAGAGCAAAATTTAAAGTTTAATTTTGTATCCTTCAAATTACAACCGTTCCCTGTAGCCTTCAAATTACAACCGTTTGAAAATGTATACCATTTTTGAGACACCCTGTACGTTAAATTCCAACGTTTGCCTTACTGTGCTCTTGCTGAATAAATTTTTTACTAAGCTTTATTTTGTTAATACATGGTGACTTAAAAAGATTATTGATGCTTTTATGGTTCGAAGTAGACTGATGTGCAGCGTCAATGTGTTTGCAGAAAGAAACACCTGATCGCGCAGCGAGGACTTGGAAGTGGTCGGCAGGAAGACACATCTTGCATGCTTGAGAGAACTTGCTTCATTATTCTTGTCAAGGGCGATCCTTTGCAGAGTCATCAATAGATGGATTCTGGTACAGGATTCGTTATATATGTAGTTACAATCACATACTTGTACATTTTTTTTCCTTGTATGATTTTCTATTTTTTATGCTTTAATTATACGTCACTTTTGAATTACAGCAGCAGTTACCTCTAATACAGTTTTGGAAAGATTGAGCCTGTAAATTCTACAGAATATTGTGCATTTTACTTATGTTTTAGATGCAGCTGAATCGATCTTTAGAAGCTGTGTCTGAATACAAATTCTTAACTGGTGTAAAGGACTCGGGAAAATATCTCTTCCCAAGTTTAATATACTTTAATTTAAAGTTAAAACGAACAAGTTGAGAGCCAACTGTGCAGGAATCCTTCATGTGAAATCTAAGAGACTACAATCTGTTCGTTTTGTATAGAGTAAATTAGTTGTATATATGAGATGTACATACATTGGTTTATCGTTGTGTGATAACTTTGCCATGTCTGATTGCTTTATAATTCTATTCTTGTTTTAAAATATCAGTATTTATTAATAAGCATTCAAAACATTTTCTATTTTTGATGAATTACATAAGTGTGAGACCTCGTCCACGCACAAAACATTCAGTCCAAGATTCTTAAATTTTTGAGAATTATTTTTTTGCTGATGTCGTGGATGTCTCACTTGGAACAAATATACAATGTTTTATTAGTCTTTTTTTGTATGTGTCTGATTCTGACCATCGAAGAGGCATAATATTTTATTAATTTCTGCGCCAGTAGTCTTCGTATTCAGAAGCAAGACATACCGAGATAGATGTAATAGTATATCTGTAGTCAAGACGGTTGCGTTTTAGGATACCATGAAGGAAATGTAATAGCGTCTTTTTGTGACCAGAAAAAGACCATTGCATGATGGAGGGATAACTTACAAATAATTTTTATAACCATACTAAATTATCGTGTACGACTATTGTATACCAACAACTTTTTCAGAAATTTTTCCTTAAAACAATTTGGCAAAAAAGAACCGTCACTAAAACGGAAGAAATGTATAGACATCAAATAAGCTAGAAAATGCGGTTTAGGATGCCGGATATGTACCTATGTCGAAAAAATGAATTTTCATTAGTGCATGTCTTTCAGTACCTTTATGGGCATCTATCAAACTCTACTTGAAGCTGGGAGTTCTAACATGGACTGGCTTCTGACAAGTCCGGACTCTGGAGTACGAAGATATTTTTTCTAAAATTGAATTACGCGGTAAAATACGCAAGCCAATCAATTTATTTATTTACTGTTAAGCTAGCAAAAGATTTCACTTTACTGAAAATCCCTCATTTAGTTCAAATTAGCGTGAAGAAAGATGATTCTGTGCCTTGCGGGTGGCAATCCTGTCTAGTTTTTATGTTGTGTTCTTGTCGAAGAGCACGAATATTACATGTGAATAAAGTATGAAAACATTTTCAGCTATTTTTCGAGAAAAAATGGATTTTCGAAGACCAACTAAGAGAATTAGTTCTGAAAAGACATGTTCATAAGGGATGTCAGTTTTCAGAGATAAGCATTCACCCGCTGAAAAATGCTTACCATGTTTGTGTGTCCGCAAGAGTGAAGATACGTTTGTGTTAGAATACTTTTTCCAACTATATGGGAATAAACTATTTCGGATGAATTATAACCACAGAGATGTTATACTACATAAGCCATAACAAGATTTGCACAAGCTAGTCAGTCATTCGTGCCGAACGAGCATCAAACCCAACATTTTATCTTAGTTTTCATCTATTGCACTTCCGCCCACCTTGAGCAAAAGCAGGAATTCGTGTTTTCCCACAGTATTTCTGTAATTTTTGCGGTTTTAGTTTCCGTGTCGATTCAAGTCACAAGATGTTCAGTATATTGTTAAACATCTTTTGAGAACAGAACAGTTTTAGTAAATTTTTAGTTCCGCAACGGTCATTGATTCAAAAGAAATAGATTGTTTATGCTATTAAGTGTAGTCAAACTTACGCTGTATGCCAGGGCTACTAATTGAAGCAAATTGAGGAAAGACAATTCTGAGCGGAGTGACTAGCTCTTTTTTATATACCGAGTTTTTAAACGTTCTGAGCTACCACACAGTCTGGGAAAGCCCACCGGACTTGGAAAAGAAAAATCAAAAGCTTCTCTCAGTCAGAGCTGGGATCCTTCTGACCTCTCATGACATGGAGACCTCTGACGCTGCTGGCAAACTGGTTGTCTACATGGAAGAGAGTGATAGTCAGTTTTTCTTACCCACAATCACTGACAATAAACAAGATGATAGTCTCAGCTTCAGCTTCGTCTAGAACAGAATAGTGGGCTGAGTTCATTCTTGGTCCATTAACTGTAGCGGAAACATAAATATTAGCATATGCTATATGTTTTTCTCGAATGATTCTTCTAACTCCAGTTCTTCACCCGCACGGGATAGAGAGGGGATATATTTATGATACATTCTGAAAGAGTTATCCAATAACTACGAGTGAAAAATTCATTTTAGAAGTAAACTTTTATTTCCGAAAGTCTCGTTAGCTAGTGAACTAGTTACCCAGCCCCACGATGATAGTTTTCACCTTTTCATTCCGCCATATGCATTCTGTTCCAATGCTCGGATAAATTTTGAAGTCTATTTTGAAATTCAACAGGATTTCTTGCACGAGTTCAATTCCTGGTGGTAATTTTCCGTACGAATGCAATAAAATTCACGAGTCCGTGACTGTAACGATAACGAAAGCCGTATATTTACCACTATTATCTTTTCCATAGCTGTTCTACATCCTGCCTGGACTTTACCTGGACTTGGTCTGGAGTTGACGCTGGTGGCGGGAAAACCCTAGAAACGATTGGCGTTTCCTTCTGTCTGACTGACAATAATTTCAGGCCAACCAAATTAAAAACTCGTTTGCGGTGCTCCAAATGATATTTTCTAAGGTCCTAAAAGTGCTATGAGAATTGAATTTCATCCAAGATGGTCAGCTCCTTATTGCACTGTCAGGTGTGGACAACATAAGAGATAATGAAATGAGTTTCGAAGCTCCTTGTTCTTTTTATCATTGGTCAAGCGAATGAAATTTTTACGTGGGAAAATTACTTCTGAAAAAGACATGTAAATTAGTGGTATAACAAAGTGATAGTCCATTATAAAAATGGGATAATTTTCAATAACGATAATTTATTTACTACTTTCTTGCTTTTTACCATAAGTATTTATGTACGAATAATACATTTTCTTTGCTTAAGTGCTCCTATCCTTTAATGTTTTAAAGCGTTTTGAAATACGTTATCAGTAATTCCTCATATTTTTATTTTCTGTATTCAAAATTAAAGTGTAAAAATACTTGTACAAATACAGTAATGGTAAAGTTGTACATGCACTTAATTTTGATTTTATAGTAAATCTTCATTCGAAACAGCTAAAATTTTGGCACTAGCAAAATTTTTAACGAACGCTTCTCACGCTTCTCACCTCTAGTTGGTAATTTTCAATTCTTTTGGTATTTTATCTAACAAAAATGTTATCCATAATCTTTTATAGTTAATTGCGCTAAGGTGATTTATACAATAGTCATTTGCACATTGGCATTTTCTTACTTGCTCGTTCATTAGTGATTGAAATACAGACGATGGAGCATAAATATAATACCATAGCATGCTCCCATTCACCAAAGTTGTCCTCAGGCACTGATTCATCTACTGCAACCCTGGTCAACAAGCCAGACATCGAGGTTCATTTGTGTAACTTGTTCGATGCATAATTTTCTCAAAAGGGCACAGCGGCTCATGCTGATTCACCCCTTGCTGTCATTTAATGTCACCAGTTTAACTCCTACATCCAGCGAACGAAAAGGAGTGATGGAAGAATTGGTTTTATTAAAGCGGCCTCAATATCAGCTAGCCAACTCGCATTCTCCATTCATTACGGCCTCTACTGCATACCCTCGCACTATACATATACCGAAATACTAAATTTTTACAATGTTTCTTTAGCTTTATTCATCCAGCTTGGTCGACTGGTGAGCGAGTCTGCTTGCGAGCGGAAAGACCCGGGTTCGAATCCCGCTGCCGACATGGTTGACGCGGCTAGAATTACGGCATGGGACTTGGGTAAAACAACCGAATAATTATCGAAGTAATTATCCGACCCAAGAATGGGCCAGAAGGTTCGTTCCTATAGCCTCATTCTATTCTATTCTATTCTATTCTAAATCTCGGTCAGCTTCTCGTATTATTTTTTCTTGTCTACCTTACCATGTTCATTAGTACACTAATGAACTCCATTGGATTTCCCCATCTGCGTGAAATAGGTTGATTTAAAAATGTATTTCGATGATGAATGGCTTTCTTCCCTACATTTAACGTTTAATCAATCAATTCAAAAGTCGTCGACTGGAACGCACAGTAGTATTGTACAGATGCAGCAACTGTATTCGTTCTTACTTCACTTTCGCTAAGAATTTGGAAGAGAAACACCACGGTGTGGTTGCGTAAAACAGTCTGCTTTACATGTACATAGAAACAATTAAGAAGAACTGGTTGGTCTTGTTTTGTATGTTTTATTAGCTTCATATATACCTAATCTGACAAGAATTATTTACATCTTCTTCTTCTGAGTATATCTAATAATGGAGCTGATATCTTTCCTCTTTAATACTCGTTAATACGAGTATTAACGAATCAAGTATTAATGAGTGCCATCGAAGCTTTAGGATGTGCTCATATAATATCGGCGAGATGCGTTGGATGCGATTAGGATTTCTGAACGAACGTGCTACAACACCTATGGATGAATGATGTCACTAGTGCCCTCGGGCCCTATTAAGAACATATCTAACTCATTGAGCCGCGACAGGACAGGCACAATATGGGCATAATCAAGTAGAGACGTAGAACACGTAAACAAGAAGGCAGGGTTCAGACAATGCATCTCTATACTTTGCAGTGACTTCACGATGAGCCTGACAACCCCGATGTCTGCATCACTGTTTAAATTTGGTCACAACCCTTTGTTGTAGTGTCATGATTGAAGCTTTGTAGTATGTGCTGTGTTTTATAAGTCACAAATTTATTATAGAATTTCACTGTTGTGGGGCCTGTTATTTTGTATTTAATTCTGAGCACGGCATGCTTCGATGGCATTTGTTTGACTTTGTACCCTACGAAGGTGGAGTGCTGAAAACTGAAGTAAATATTAAAAACTATATTATTTGCGGTCAAATTATTCTCAGTCTGATAGGTTCTACTGCAATGTTGATTCCAAGATTTTCGTACTCTTGAATTTTAATTTTGATTTGAATGTTTCACTTGGGAAATTTATTTAGGCCGACGACATACTATCCGCGCGGAAAATTTTGAACCTCCAAAAAGCATTCGATGACAACTGTATTTATGAAACAGTTTACAGAGCTCAACTGTCGCTAACAATACTGTTGCGTTAGGAGCAGATAATGAAGCCTTCAACTACAAAGTTTCTAGGGCACATCAGGAGACGTCATTATTCAGTGAGCAACATATTTTCTTGAGTTTCATTAAGATGAAAGTTGACTACTGTAGCACAAATTCTGTTATATTTCAACTGACGAGGGGTTTTGGAACTAGTGACTAATTAGAAAGATGTAGCTGAAACTGGTACTGAGTATAGAAATATATAAAGAAGAGCGTGGCGTAAAGTTTCAATATGATTGTTCAAATTATTTTGTCAAGTACTACCGATATTAAGTACTGGTATTTTGCAATTATAAATTGTGAAACATAAAATTATTTGAGTATTATCAATGATTTTTCTAGAAACTTTATATTTGTACGCATATTGTGTTATGGTTAAATTCCTTTAAAACATTTCAATGAATTATTATCTTTCCGTAATGTTTAAATTGACAACTTTCGGGTTATTTCACGCATCAAGTTTAATATTAGCTTAAGCAAGATAATTTCGTTTTCCATGCGATGAAGACCAACCAAATAAATAATTCCTCCGAAAATCTTCAATTCATCATAAGTCTATTTAATTACAGATGTTAAGTATTCTTCGTGTGATTATTTTCTGTTTATATGAAATTAAAAACATAATTTCAGAAACAATTACACCGTTTACGATCTTATAGAAATTCCTCATGTGACTGAAGCAGGAATAAATTCTGTTCGAAGCAACCTTTATGCTTCAAACAATGTATAAAGAATATAATGAGGGGCAAGAGGTTAACGTGACCGAGCCTGAGACGCCTCCCACGTTCAAATGTCGCCAACGCATCAACGCGACCTTCGAATCCATGACTCCTTGCTCTGTCAACGCTCTGTCGATGTGGCCTTCGTGCGCGAGAAAAAGGGGTGCCGGAACCGACTGTCCGTTACGCCTCTGCCTAACGGTGTAATTAATGAACGTCACTTGTTTCTGTGAAACAGTGTGATGCACGTCTTTACGTGTGATGTGATGTACCCCCATGGTCTTTGATGTAATGTACGCTGCTACGTAGCTCATTGACGTGTGTTCCTACATTGCACCGGAAACTACACTTTTGCTTACTTTCTCAAATAAATTCCCTGCGTTTCTCCGTATTGTGCGCTCCACTTATCATTATTGCGTGAGTCTTTACTTAAGGCTGTAAAAACTGTCTTTTCTATACGCTAGAACACTGGTAATTTTTATATACGAAGCTGTAGTGTTGGCTGCCACTCAGCGGTGCCGTTATGCTCGATCTGGTGCCTGATGCACGGCGTAGTGCGAAGCGTCTGTTATAATCTGTTCGCGTGTCGAGAACACCTTTTTACGTACATCTAAGAGTTCTTTTTGCTGGAGAACGGATGAGCTGGTATGGGGAAGAGTCGCTGGCCAATAATGTCGTGATAAACGAACGCATCTTCACAAGGTGAAGGATGCAACATTTAAAACTGGATGAAAGGGAACGGGGGAGGATTCCTCGAAAAAAATTGAACTAGTCTGTAGACATTTGAGGGAGTTGGAGTTGGAACTCGTCAATTTGATCTTAAGTGAACGCAAGATTGAGTTTGAACTAGAGGATTAATAAAAGTTTCTGTGAAAGGAAGAGAAAGTAAGATACTAATCGAGGTGTTATTTTTTTGCTACTCTCCATTTCAATGTCACTCTTCGACTGTTCTTAGCAAATATTCTCTAATGAATTATGTGCTTAGATATTATCGAATTCTGCAACGGATGCTGGTGAGTTTGTTAGTTTTTTATATGTAATATAACTTAAAGAAGGGCTGTTCTAATTTTTTTCTGAACACCTTTCTGACAATGATTTAGCTACCCATTAAAAACTGCACATTTATACTATAATTGTCAACCAGACATTTTGAAGCATGATAACTGTAAGCTTATCCCCACGGAATATTCTCCTTTCATGTAAGAGTTACTTTCCTGAATTGGGGGGCAGAGCGCATAGGCACGTTATTAACTGATATATAAAAAGCATTGGTTACATTTCGTCGATATTCCATAGGATCCATGAAAGACTCGAGAGGTATAATAGTTTAAAAGCAGCTTCATTTTCTATAATATGCTGGTCCAAGGTTTTTCATAACCTCATTGTTTCGTTTACTCCAAGGTTGCCACAATGAAGTGATTTCTGTTCGCTGAAATTTAGAGGTAATTGATGTCGAACTTCTCAAGCTAATAGAGATTAATAGAAGAGACGGGAGAAAAGTTCTCGAGCACAATGAAATTAATGAAAGTGATGTAAATGCAAGACGTTCCTGGAGACGTTCTTTCCAGAAATACTTTTTTCATAAGTGAAAAAGGAAGCAATGGATATGGAAGGTGATTCCTGCCAATAGAGATTAGGTGTCGTGACTTCGCAATTAGGTTTGTCTCTGGACTACTCTTCTTCTTCTGGGTCTCCTGCCGTGACGTCCTTGAAGGAAGATCCGTTACTGCGGACGCGCGGCATCTTCCGTCCTTCCACGCAGGTCACGGAGCTGTTCAGACTCTCATAACTTGTACGCTGTGAGTGAAATATTCAGTACAGACGTCACATATAATTTTAGGCTCAATTCGCAGGCTGTGGTACTACATAAATGATTTCTATGTGCAGTTTTTTTAGTTCAACCATGATTCTAGTGACATTGTTTTATTATTATTTGCTTCAAATTTACTATATTATTATTAGGAACTCATCATTGAAATAACTCGACAGCAATGCGACAACTTATGGTGAGAAGAAAATTCGTACCTATCTTGCTCCTAGAACACATGCGTTGTTGAAGGTCTCGTGTTACCCGTTGAAACATCGCTTGTTCCCACATCCCATTCCTGTTCCCATGCTTAAAAATTGAGGATTTTAATGTTTTCTGCTCATTAACATAGAAGTTAATTTGAATCGGCTGCTTGAAATCAGAATACTTTCTTTAGTCACCTTTAGAAAAAACAATAGTGGTAGCGTTAGAAGTTCATGTTGCTAGATTGAGCTGATGCGGATTCAAGTCGTGAAATAAGTTTCTGTAGTAAAGAAGTTCAAATGAAATCAATATTCTTGCATTGTTCAATACTAGATTAGCGGTACCTTGTACGCAAAGTATGTAACTTCATTCGAACGTTCGTTTCCATAACTTACCAACTTTGTGCTTGCGTTGCGTTTTTACTAACTTCCGGTAGTTCCCTACAGAAAGTTAGCACTTGATTTCGCTCCCTACTAGACTTTCGCTCAAATTCTGTGACAAACCAAAATTGCTGCCAGACATGCAAACGGCGGGCTGCCTTCTGTGTCGCCTCATAGTCTTATGAAGTGGCCTTGCCATACAGACTGTAAAATTGACGCTCGCCTTAAGAGAGCTTCCGTTACAAGTAATCTCAGCGTTTTTTAAGCGGTATCAGAATAATTGGGCCCAAAATTGAAGCGATTGCTCGTCTATTTTTAGGGTAGGATTCTTTGCTATTATTCGGGAACGGCCTTCAGGGAATCCTGTTCTCAGACAATCCACTTTTGCTGGCCTTCGTTCTCAAGAATATGGCTTGCGTGAGGATGTTTACTTTTTCTATGTTACGAGTATCCATGGGATATTTTCAAAGTTTTGTCTTCTGCCACGAGGTGTTATTGTGTACAAGGAAATATCAGCAAATTATTCACTGACAACTCATTAAACGAGTTCGTTCACAGTATATACGATTTTGAACCCTAGCAAATGTCGCAACGTGTTTAACTTTATAATAATAACATATTATAAATATGTTGATATCTTTTATGAAAAGATACAAAATTACAATATAATATACTGTACATAACACAAAAACTCGTAGATATTAAAAAATGAATATAATTAGATACACGTGACTATCGAGATTTGCGTAATGTTACTCTGAGGCTGATGGCGAAGATGGTTTCCACAAGTCTCAAATTCAAATATTTAGGTTCATGATGAATGTTTCCTCATACTGCATTTATGAATGATTGAGTATAATCTGCCTGGCTGACCAAGCCTTGCATGCCACGCAACTTCTGACAGTACCTACACGAGCAGCATGTCACACTTCTGCAGTCACGCTGGTGTGTCACGTGCGTGTATGACACCACGCTACGTGCGCGCCCTACATCCTGTGTGTCATGCAACATTCGTGTTCGGACCACCTTTTAATTATTGAGTAGGTTTACGGTGGACATTGATCGATTTTCGTGTGCTTTGTTAATCCTACATGTCGAATAATGTTGAATATGGGTTGGAATAACACTGAATGAATCTATCTTTTTCTTTGCGTTGCTCTAAGATTTTGATTAATTCATTTTGAATGGTTCAATGAATTTTCCTGTGGGTGTAAGGAGTTGAATGTATTTGCGTTCTTCTTTTAACACTACACTGCAAGTAAAGGTAAGAATAACGAGTAAAATTCTACAACCACTCTCTCATTTCAACACTACTTACGATTACAACCCAAATCTTACTTGACTTTCAATTCCTTCTTATCAAAGGAATATTAAAACAAAACAATGAAAGATTTTTACTTGATTCGGTAAACCATTCTTCCGAAACAAGATACAATTGGGGAATTCTTAGAGAAATTACCATTGCTGTAACACTCTTTAGGTAAGACATAATTACGGGTTATCTCCTTCTCATCTCCTACACACTCGACCATCACATGTACGTATATAGTAGGTCTGTGCAATACACGTTGTGAATTTACGCAACTGATTTTGCTTATGATGTCAAAATGTCACGCGCAACATACAGCAACTTTAATGTACTCTACAAGCATCGTTCATGTGTAGTACGTTAGCATGTACTTGAAATTCTGGACTCCAACATATTGAAAAGAGGAAGCTTGCTGCATCTAGAAATTAGGATTGTCAGTATTGCAGAACAGAGCTGAATAATTTTTTACATGGCTGTAGTTTGTGTAATATTTACTTCTCTTTGGACGTACGTAGCTCCCTTACTGAACAGTGCAATTTCACGTTAGAATATTCGCATATAAGTGAGCGAAATTGGGCGTTGTTTTGCATAATCATCATTTCCGACAGTTGAATGCAAATTTTAAGCTAACTTGTTGGCGATAAAATTACCTGGGTGTTACAGAAAATATTCAAATGCAAGTGCCTGATAAAGGAAAGGATATGATGTATTAGTACTTGTCTCTGGTGATGTGTAATTGTGAAGTTTCTTTTCTATAGGAAACTGTGTTTCACCTTGAGGGTAGGTTACTGTGTAGCTTCTTGAAATTAGGTAACGGTGTTGCCCCTTTGCGATGGGTAACTCTATTGCAATATGGGAACGGTGAACTACTTCAGCGATTTGATTTATAATTGTGTTGCACATGTGAAAAAGCAAACTATTCAGAAGTCAATCTCCAGTGAACTATGCAAAACAAGTTTGTGTTGTACATTGCAGTTATACCATAGTTATGTATATTTTATTGCAGTTTTCATAAATTTCACTGCCAGTCGTGTTTAAGCTAAAAGTAACTATTAGCATTTTACAACATTCTCTTAAGTTGTCAAAAAATGAATTCACTTTCAATGGTGAGAACAGTTTTTATCCTAGAATTCTTCAAATTTTTTCTTAGAAACACTAATACTGTGTTATTCTCTGATGAAATGCAAGGACTTCCGTGAAAGCGTGGAATACGTATACAGTTATCGAGCTTGAGACCATGATCACTTTAGTGTCTTTGTTTACTTTTAGCTGCGTTTTCAAGAGAAAGTAAATTCAATTCTTTTGTTGTCAAGTTGCCATTCTCTATTGATATACGTGGATTAACATACAGTTGCGTTTATTGATATTAAGATAAAAATTTTCGTAAATCACTAATGCCTTGTTGATAAATGTCAGGATCACTCGACTGAGAGTCATAAAATGCATTTCTTACAATTGTACGCTGGAATGTGGGGTACATGATTGAAGTGGATCCAAGTACAACTGAATTACCTGCCACTAATGGTGGTACTTTGATGAGCTATTGACCAGTTTTCAGACTGCTTTAGGAATGAACAAACGATAACGTGTTTGGAAATGTCCTCTGCTAGAACAATAGTGGCTTGTCAATGCAGAGAACGACTAGAATGCCTCGAATAACCAGCTCCAAATTGAGTGTTTGTTCACGTATTTCATTGTAATCCATCGAAAAATATTCAGGTATCGCAAGGAACGATTATAAATTTAATAGCTGTTTTACTTAATCGATTCATATGATACATTCTTGTGCAATTTAGGGAAATTATATCCTGGAGGAAAGGTTGTCCATGATTTTACGTGTGAATTTCAGAAATATAAATTATATTTTATGCAGGTTACTTTTAACTTAATGGTACGCTGATACAGAATAGGTTAGAGATGCTACACAAGAAGTAGATCAAATTTTAATGAGTTGTAAGCTAACCTCAGAAATACTGAGAGACAACCTTCACTGTGTCAATGGAGGGGACATTAACTATTGGAAAAACTCGAGTAGTTCTCCATTTAAATTGCATGTAGTTTGACAGCTGCTGATATGTCCTGATTTGAAATAACAATCTTTTAAATTTTTAATTATTGGGTGAGATTCTTCTTTCACATTTATTTATGCGCATATAAATTAGTGATTCTCTGCCTCGGCGGCTGATACAGTACCCTAAAAAGATTTTGAATGAAGAATTCATGATCCTTGTCTATAATTATTTTACGTATACTTTATTTTTTTTATAATATGAAGGGTATGATGCTTAGTTCATACGGGAAGAGATAATTTCGCTTATATTTGCAATTAAATCGACCGAGCGATAGGAATATTCAGGTCTCGGAGGCGTTTAATTAACTCTCTTACGATTATTAACTTATTACGAAATAAATGATGTTTATACTTCAGCTTGACAATCTATTGCGTAAGTCTTTAACCTATTTGTACGTTAGTTTGAACAAGTCAAAGTCCTAAGTCATTGTCTTGAATACCCAAAATCAGTTATACGCTTCACGGACAGTTAGTTTTGTACTTTCAAAACCAATATTTCTCTATTTATGTAATAATGTTACTTGGGAACTTTAAACCCCGTGCTTTTATGTTCGATGATCAATTGTTGCTTCAGTTTCGAAGAACTGCTTGTCTCACTTAGGATGAATATTTCATATACGTGAATACCACGTCTTCCTTGTAGTTTCTGAACATGATAAATGACGGTCAGCTTATAACAATTAACTTGATTGATGTGTCTAATAAAAGACCTTACATTTTCTATCTGGGGAGTCAGAATTTTCACGAGCCCAGAAGATTTGATTGAGTTCTGTTGGGGAACAATTAAGCTGGCAACAGGTATTGAAGAAATCAATTAATATTATCTTCGTAATAAGTTGTGTCAGGAGGTATATGAAAATCACGGCATAAAAACTGAGGAAGGAATGGAAAATAATGCAAATAGGTACGCCATATTGCTCAAAAAAAGTCGAAAAAGCTTTTTTGATGTACTTTTTAGCTTTAAATCTCGAACCATTATAATAAGAGACTTTCATCGCTCTCTGTCCTACTCGAGAGGGAAGTATTCTATTGGTATAGTCGTGTTAGACTTCGAGAAAATACAAAAATTGTAAACAAACACTCTAGTTTAGTTTTATATTGAAGCCACAATACTATTGACCAGTAAAGCCATTTATCGTGAAGTTAATTTATTCTTTGGAATAATCTCAATTCATATCATTTTAGTACAATTTCGAATCAGATCAAACTCATTTTTCAACTCTGAACGTCCCTAAGTCGATCTTACTTTAATGGCGACTGAAATTTTTATAAATAAAAAAATTGGAAATAAAAGGGATTGGAAGAATTTATCGAAGACTGTAGGGGACAAATAATAATAGGACAAATGTAAGAATATCAAAAGTAGCGTGTAATAGACCAAATTTCATAGGTTTGGTCGATGATTGAAAGGAACAAACATTGAACAAAGTTGAGGAGATGAATGAACAGAAATAATTAGCATTATTCTGTAAACTTGTCGATGCATTTGTACGTGTCTGGTTTTTTGCATACATGAGTTTAGCGTTGAATCAACGGAGATTAACTTGAATTATGGAATAATGTTGAACAAGTGCCGAAAATGTATGTACTTCTGTTGAACTAGTCATGTGCTTGTTGGATAGGAAAGTTCAGAACTGGAAAATACAGCAGCTGAAGCTGGCAGTCCAGATACTCGAAACAA
Organism: Trinorchestia longiramus; assembly: GCA_006783055.1. Taxonomy (NCBI): domain Eukaryota; kingdom Metazoa; phylum Arthropoda; class Malacostraca; order Amphipoda; family Talitridae; genus Trinorchestia; species Trinorchestia longiramus. The sequence goes on from VCRD01000278.1 coordinate 53,373, forward strand.
TGGCTCATAGAATTCAGAGGTTGTGTTCAACATTGAGTTTTTATTCATCATCATATTGTGCTCTACAGCCCGGCCTGTACCGGTTAGGCGGGTTGAACGAATTTTTTGGCAGTGTTGTGTATGCCAAAGTTGATGGATTTGCGCAGTGTTTCTTCACTCGAGGAGAAAACAATTAGAATGTAATCTCACTTCTTTTTTGTAGCTAATCTATATTAAGTGAATGTTGTGGATAATAGTCAGTTATAGCTGAACAAAATTAACAATATGACATAAATTCAAAATTCTTGATACTAGTGTTAACAACTAGTATTATTTGAGTCTCTACAGAGTTTATAAATTACAAGGGAAATTTGTTTAAAAAACTGGACGAGTCGTTCAATGCTACGACATTACATAAAAAATCTTCAGTATTTTGTGATACAGCAAACTGATCATTATTGGATTAGATTCTTTGATGTGAGTGTAGCTATAATGTAATGCGCTGTCACACTGAGCCTGATAATAGGGTAAATCTATAAGTGATGTACCACGTGATGCGCTCTATTTGCCCGGAAATTCCAGTTCAAGGTTTCTGAAAGAAAATTTATGCGCAAGAAAGTAATGCTCGGCCATCCAAATTCGTTTAGTTTTCACGGTTGTGACTTGTGACTTCTAAGCTGAAAGCAGTATTTTATTTTTCGTGTAAAATACAAGTATTCCATAACGTACAGATTTATTATAATGATCAGCCAATCTTTCTATTCAATTTTATCTAGGAGCAAATAGGAGAAAAATTTTGTAGCTCATGCTGCTATTTGAGTACACAAAAATATTTTTTCATTAGTCCAGTGCTCGTTTTGCTGATAATAGTGCGTTGTTTTCATTATTCGTGTTGGCATTTGAAACACGAGAGAGAAAATTTTGCCAAGTTTGTAGTCCAGCGCTGTTACAGAGTCTCAAATGGAAGCTGAGGATTCCAGTGGATATTATGTTCATGTTTTTTACGTTCATATCTCAACGTGTACACACTGCACGGTGGGTATGCCAGGAACGTTTTCATAAAAAGGTAGAAGCGTTCCACATCGCGCGCCTCGGCAATGCAGCATGCATTCTAAGAGAGCTCCTCAAATTCAAATGGTTACCATCGTTCCGATAAAGATGAATTATTACTTTCTTAGTTTGCCATTATAAAATTTTTAATGTATGGTACGTTTGCTTTTTTTAATTCAAATTATTGCAATTTACTCTCTCCCGGAACTTACGTTGAAGTGATTATGGACTGAATATTTTTTGCAGTTCCAGTAAGCGCTTTTGAGTTGCTTGCAATGAGGGAATTCATCCTTGGTTGTAACCGGAAAAATCAATTTTTGGCTGTGGTCGGGAAAATTATTCTTGGCTGTAATGGGGAAATTTTTTTTGGCTGTATCGGGAAGAGGTTCCAAAAGATAATGATATAAGTGACTTGATGATCTTTGGAAGCAGAGCTTGTTTCGGAACGAATTCTAAAGCGAAAGAAACGTATTATAATTATCGGGAGAGTCTGAAAAGAATTCCATATGGACACGCGTGGATGACCAGCATTTTATAGTGCCAACAATTGAAAGCACGCCATGGTGGAGGATAAATTGACCTTCCCGAAATTCAGTGTGCGGTTTTGTCTTCCTGAGTGCATGAATATATTCCTATAAAATGACGAAGAGAAATATTTTACCAGTGAAAAGCAAAATATTTTGCTAGTGAAGAACAAACATTCTTTGCATTCCTTCAGAATGTCCTTATCGGCGCATCCTGGTGTAACATCCATGACCTTCGACAGTCCTTCGTAAAGATGGTCAACAAGGAGATAAAAACAGATTCCAAAAGCCTGTTTGTGAATGGGCTATGAAGTGATGTTCTTTGTTATATGTACTTAGTGCATAAAATTTTAATTAAAACTTGTGTGTTTAAATTCGAAGGTTCTCTTAGCTAGGAAGATTACCCCACATCATTCCATTATTTTATTTGGTCAATGCTACTGTTAGCCAGTTTTTGTTAGTCAATGAAACTGTGAACCGTAATTTCGTGGCTGTTAAGGAAGTTTTCAATCCTTCAGTCGTATAATTAACACTACTAATGGTCCATGCCTGACAATGGGTGTTTTTTCTTCGTAACATTTTCGTTAATTTACTATTTGCCCTACGACCCGTGTGAGAAGTTTGGTCTTTTGATTTAGCTGGCGCTTCATGAAGAACTTTAGCGTTCTAGTCTCGTGCTTGCAGACGGATGTTATATTGCAGATTTATACTGAATAATGTCTGGCTATAATGCGTACATTGTTAATTATACTAATAATATCCGTCTGTAATCCATATGTTGTTAATAATAGTAATAATTTCAGTCTATAATGCATACATTGCTTATAATAGTTATAATTTCTGTCTATAATGCATGTATTGTTAATAATAAATAATTTCAGTCAACGATACATATATTATTAGTGAATAATAACAATGTCAGTCAATAATGTATATATTGCTAATCAATAATGATTATATCACTCAATAATGTCAACTGATATCAAGAAATATATAATTTTAATATCAGCCACAAATGTTATTAACGTCACAATGTGAATCAGTAATGATAATAGTGTTCAGCTACATCAATCAATAAGGTTGGTAATTTTACTCTTCAATAGGAATTTGCGATGGGGAGCGTTTCCACCATGAAAGACGATTGTAGTATGCCAAGCTGCTTCATGAAATGGTTTCTAAATTTTTGTATAAATTTAAAAGTTTGTATTTAATGTTTATTGATTGACTTTATATTCATGTTTTTTGGTATTAGTTGTGTTTGTTTATTCAAATACGTTTGAATTATCTCATTTATATCATCTAAATTGAAATTCTAGGAAAAAACGGAAAAGTTATGATGCATTAAAATTGATTATTTTTTCTCAGCGAATGAAGTCATCTTAATTCACGGAACTTAGCTGCTCGACGCTGAATAACAATTATTCCGCAGAAATTACCTCTAATTAGCTGGTGTCGGCTGAACAAAATTCTTTCTCGGCAGTTCAATTTTTTTGGTGTTTAAAGTTATAAACTCGTCTCAGATGACGTCGTAGCTCACGTACGAGTTTGACCTATCTCAATTTTACCAAAATAGATAGTACGGTGAACGTATTTTTGTTCGGTAATTTCCCAGGCGGTCGTCGGTGTTGCCGGGATCATGGTGTGGCGTGCGTTGAGTTCCGGCACACAGGTGGGGGTGCATCCCGTGGGATGATCATCAGCGAGCAAGACGACGTGTAGCGTCACTTCGTGCGTCATTCCGAACTTTATAAAAACAGGTCCCAGGTCCGCCCCAGCGAGGGTTGCTGTGTTCTCAGCGTCGGTTTTGTGAGAAACAGGAAACTTGTATGAGCAATGACGTGACCAGCGTGCGTAAACACGCGCTAGGTTCTGAAAAATATGTGACCTACCGCACTTTGTGCGAACGAAGTTTTCAGAAATTGGGTGGCCCTGTCAAGTTTACGCCTTAATGATTGAAATAAATTAACTTCGCGAATGATTTTATCGATATTATTAGGTTGAATATTCAGAAATATTTAGTCAGATGTATATGAAAATTGTTTCTTCGTAATTTTTGAAACTAAATGAATGTTCTTAGGAAGCGCAGTAATTATACAAAAAAATTGTTCAAGTATTTCATTTTTCTTAGGGATACAAATTTTTTTATTCTTCATATTTAAGTTGTTGAGCTTTCCATAAAATATGCTTTTCATCTCGCTATCTCTCTTCTCTATAAGGATTCGAAGTTGTGGTAAATTAACCAATATTTAATTATGTCAAAGTTATTTAATGAAATTATTCGTATACTAATGGTTGATTACTGTTCGAGGTCATAGTGTGCAGCTGTATAGCGTAGAAACGTAGGCGGTCATTGGCTATACTTAATACATAGTGACAAACTTTAATTTTTTGGTGAACATAACTTTTTTTATTGAAGTACGTGAACAGGATTCCATAGCGAATTAAGGTACGAACTAAAGATTGTAAAAATGCAATGAACTCCGTGTACCTGTGCAGCAGCGAAGAAACATAGGATTTGAGACAAGAAATAAAGCGTTTCAGCAAAATCGAACAACAAATCAAATGAACTTTTTTCTGCGTTCAGTATTGCAGAGGCCTAATAAATCTAGTGGTAAAAATTGACAGTTTACATAAAGATGCATCTCCAAAAAGATTTACTACTAACCTAAGACTAATTGGGGCAAAAAACTGTGGATTTGTGGAACTGAGGTAAAGGAATAGAACTTACGCTCCAAACTCTAACCTTAACTGATGGTTTGTTAGTTGGATGAACGATAACGAAAAGCTTGAAGAGACTCTCGAAAGGATTGTGAATTCTGTAATCGAATTCATTCGTGAATGAGCTAAGAAAACATCGGTTTAAGAGTGAAAAAATTATAATTTATATAAGGTTTTGAATGAATAAGGTACATGAAAGTTATTGCTGCTCTTCCATGTCAATTTTCTCTTAGCTGATACATTCTTCAACTTTTCAGCATGATTTAAATTCATAAAAAATAGTTTTGAGATTCCTTATTTCAATTATCTTGTCTTGCTTACTTTTCAGTAGCAAAACCATGGTAACTCATAGGTGCATAGAAGAACATAAGATAATTTATCTAATTTTTTGTTACGTAGGATTACGTTTGCAACAACTGATGGAATTTAAGTACGTATTGGTATCTTCACAACGGTATGCATTCCAGTTTTGCCCGTTTCAACTCCCTTGTACTTTATTTTTGATCAAAACCGATCATTTTGTAATTTTTGGAGTAAATATAGTTAGTATGAATATACATAGAAGTTAGTAAGCATTGGCTCATCGTATTAGTACGCACTAAGTTAAGAGTATTCTCATCAGTAAAAATAATACATTTCAAAAATGGCGACGGTGACATAGCGCATTTCTCATTTTACTTTCGAGATAATTCTTCGGACAACGGAAATACCGTCGTTTATTTTCCACGAAGACGACGCGGATATAGACAAAAATATTGCGTACATAAAAATGCTTTAAAAAAGTTTTTTCCGAGTAGAGTTATGTAACTGATAAAAGAGTTATGAGTCAATTTAACTCAGTGTAACAACTGCAAAAGTAACGTTGAAAGCCATGATAGGAAGAAATTGGCTTCTGATAAACGTTAGGTACAAAAGTAGTCAACTGCTTTGGTGGTTAACTGAATTAAAAAATGAAAATACAAGTATAAATATGAATAAAACATTCACCCCAGAGTGATGATTGGTTACACAGCTGGTTGCCAACAAGAACTGACTAGCAAAAGGAAGTTATCTTCAGCCAATCTGTTTGCAGAGATGAGGGAAAAACGCGCAATTCCTGCAGTTAAGTTATTTAGTGACTTGACGAAATGTTACTCGGGGCAAAAATCTTGGGTATTTGTGAACTGAAGATGGTCACGTAAAGTTTGCAGCAAATATTGATGCGTAGGGCTGCATTACAGTATCATAATGGTTACAGAGTGGATGTTACTTGCGCAGATTTCTCTAAGTTACGTCACTTAAAACTAAACGCAACTAATTTCTCACGTTTCAGCTACCTCAAAATTTCATTTTAAAATTAGAAATTTCATTTGGACCTAAATATGATCATGTTTTGGGTAAATTGACTAGGTTCTGGCAGCATAAAGTATTTTTAGAGGTAACCTTAGTCAGCACAGGGAGTTTGTGCACATATTGACGTAATTGTTTCTCTGCTAAGAGTCAGGCACAGGCAAGTCCTCTCTTTGTTAAGCTTGCTTCGTTTTACGAGCTATAAGCAAAACACCGCTCTCTTTTTTGATAAGTTTGTTTTTCTGGTAGCAAACTTGAAAAACTCAGAATTGAAACCATTTTAAGGCAATAATTATAATGAAACCTCCTGCAACCATTGTTTGCTAATTAATGTGCCCCTAAAATATCATGGTACCGTAGCGTAAACTGCTGCAAGGGTATATGGTCTCATTGTTCATCACTTTATTTTCCACGAATTTGGTTCTGAAATATTTTCAAAATATGAAAACTTCGTGAAACAAAATCAGGAAGACATATGTAAACATAATATGTTGTGGATATGTATGTTTATTTTCGAGTTTCTAACGACTAAATTATTTCTGTTCATTGTTCGGATTCCCGTCAAATAAAACGTTACTGAAATTAATTTTGGACATTAGTAATTAAGAACCGTTTAAAATTCTTCAGAACCCCGGAAATTTGAAAAAGTATTTGCGACTAAATTTTGAAAGGAGTCACGCATAGATGCCTTAGTTGTAATACTGTGTCAAAAAGTTCCATAAGTAGCTTCACTGTCACCTAAAATTGCAAGAGTTTTTTATCAGCCTTTCTATTGTAGAAGAACTAAATTTTTGTGACCTCGCTGTGTCCTGGAAATTCCTGGCAAAATTTTAACTAGGATGTCAGGGGATTTAATTCAGCCTCTGGACAGGGAGATCAATCTAATTTACCCGCTCGCAGAGTTAAAACTCTTTTCCAGATATTCACTTCTGAAATATTTAATGTGCCTTGTTGCTATCCATACACGTAAGCGTAACCCACAGTGACTTGCAATCAAGAAATAGAAGTTTATTGCTGCTGTGAGACTATGATGCAAATTATGAAATTAAATGTGCATCTTATGAACGTAAACGTTTAAAATAACGAATTAATAGAAATCGACGACAAACGATGATCATGTTACCGAGTCTTTGATGTCATATCACCGTGTGTCAATTTTTCATAAGATCTGATCGCATCTTGAGGGCATAAAAAGGATAAGTTACTGTTATATTTCTTTTTTTGTAGCCCACACCGCACGTTAGACGTGTGAACAAAAACCAACTCTTGTGAATGAGAATTTTCAGTCAGTGTACACAAACCAAATGCCTTAGGTCGTAGATTTTACTAGAAAGCTTAAAAGATTTTGAGTACTATGATTATAGTGATAACAGTTTGTTTTACATCCAAAAGGTATTTGTATCTTACTGAATTATTTCGAGCTAAGAATAGAACCCGAAGCTCTGTAAAAAAAATTACGCTTGTACACAAACTGGGAAATCTTTGATTTTAAGCTGAAAATTTTTTCCTACACATTATTTTCAATACTTGTTTTAGTTTTACTGATCTTCTGTTGTACATACTCGTCTTGGCGTTGACTTTGATTCTGCTCAAACACGTTTTAACTGGAAGAAACAGAGTGTGGTGGAAAATTTTACGTCGATGGATATTGAGATGACAATTAAAAAAGATTATTTCTATCCATACATATTTACAATAGAAATTCTAGTGCACTTTAGATGCATGTATGGTTGATATAATTTGCTGTTGTTGCGTGAGTGTAAAATAATTGTATTATAGCCTTGGTAAGAGAAGCTATAAATAAATTCAACCTTTAGTGGATAGAACGCGCTACGCGTCTAGTAAGTGAGCTGTGCTAAAAATAGGACTTTAGAATGTCTTATTCACACTGTAAAATATTAAAAAATGTGGAATGGTAACTTAAAGCTAATAATTTTCCTGGCTTTGAGCGAGGGATGGCTCATTTCTATCGGGAGGGCGACCAGTCATGAAAAAATACTACATTATTCAATTGCAACTCCATTATTTTCGTGGAAGTGCAGAGCCTAGCATACACTGAATATCAAAAGAGTTAAAATTAAAATTTTTCCTTTTTTCTGCATTGTTTCTAGGCTTAGCATAAGTGGAATGAAAGTTTACTACTGAATGGAAACCTATTTATTCTTTAGCTTGGAAATCCTTAGAAAAACATAAAATTGAGATTTATTTTAGGTGCGTGTATGTAGTCTTCTGAATTCGAGACGCTATGCACGTGTTTCTATGATCTTCCCTTACAATACCGTAACTTCTGCTGTTAACATGAATTTACGGAGGGCATGGGATGACAACCATTGAAGTCCTCCATTGTCAAGTACAGTACTTGATCACTTCATTTGCAGCCAGGATTCTTAAATATCAAGGATAACGAGGCAGATATTCAGACTTTATTTTTGCGTGAAGAGGAGGCCCTGGGATCCCCAGCTGCCTTACCTGTGGTGGTTCACAGGTCGCTTGGGACATGACATATGATTACGGCCTCGCCAAGGTGAGGACTGGTCTTCTTTAAAAGAAAGGCAAATGTGTAGCCGGCTCTCCGTGGAGTTGTATTATCCTATTCTTCGTCTTTCTGTTGTCATTTTGTACAGGTTTTTAGTTGCTATTTACTCGTGGGTTTTCTATTTTTGTGTTGTTGGAAAGATTTTTATTTTCTATTCCGTGTTCCGCTATTAAAATCGTAATTATATTGAGTTAGCCCAAAATTTCCGTTTGTGTCGGAAGTATGGCATTGAAGAAACCCAAGTTGATTTTTTCGTCAAGAATCATGTACGGATTTATTAATTGGGATTCTAAATCGCAATCACCACTTACAATGCATGGTTTATTTAAATTGTCCTTCTTGAACACCGCCGAATTTGTTCATAGAATATATATACATATCGTGATGCGTAATTTCCTGAACACATTCAAAATTAAGGCACTAAGGTCTTCAATCAAACGTGACTTCCTTCGCCAGACAATTTTTTTGATACTTAAATAATTTGAATTGATTGTGAAACGCAATAACGGTAAGTACCTTCCTACTTGTTACAGTGGGTGAAGTGCAGTAGTAAAACTCGTGCATGAACCTAATTTGCGATTCAGAGATCTTTTATTGCAGTTATGGCTGACTGCAGCCTCGTCTTGCAGGCTCAGTTATTTACATGACTAGATTATTTTTAGGACAGCATGGCATGATCGATTGTTCTTGCAAACAATCGTACGCACTTAATGTCTCTAGTTTGTTGCTTAATTTTCGCTGTAATATTTATGAAAAAGTTAATTTTACTGATCAATATTCATATTCGATATTTACTAGGAGCGCGTATACTGGAAGATTAGTTATAATAAAAAACACTAATTCTTTTAGAAGATGATATTCGACGATCGGTTCCTGAAGCATTCATCATATTCCTAGACCGTATAGATATGTGATAATAGTCTACTATTCTATTGCAATTTCAAGTTGTATCTGAATGCACTTACTATTTTGTAGTCATTCATTCTGAAAACAAATGACTGGCATTGCGTTTTACTCTAACAAAAAACACTAAGTTTTCACTCAAATGCTATCTTACCTCAAATGTTAGGCAAGTGGGTCAGTTTTTAGTTATACTTTGTAATAAATGCGTTGTATCGTCATTCACACAACTTTTAAGACAGTAGAAAAGCAGATGGGCGTACGAAAATAGTTTAGACAGTAAGAAACATGGTCATTTATTCCTGCTATCAGTTTAGTTTTTCGTACAAGGAAGCTATTATATGACGCTCTTGGACTACACTTAGGCTGGGTTTTGAAAACTTTTGACCTTTATTGCAGGAGCTACACAACAATGTGCTGTAAGATGCTGCAGCGGCGTTCTCTATTCAGGTTTCTGAAGCTAAGACGCACAGGCATGTCGACGCAGTTTTTGTTTAATACCAACTAAGTTGTAGCAGGAGTCCATGCCTAGGCCTCTGCCATGGTCGCCGCCTGGCTCTTGCTGAATTGGTTAGGGTGCATTTATAAGATGACTTTTAAATTGTACTTTAATGGATGATTTTCTTTATCCAATTTTTTGTTCAGGAATAATATCTCAATGTGTGTTAATGACATGGTGGAGTTACTGTGGTTGATGGCATTATAACGTGTACATATAGTCAAGGTTACGATCAGCGTTTTTAAAAAGGCCACTGTTAGTTTAGTTTGCAGCCATTCATCTGTCAGTTATTTTTTCGTCATGTGGTAATTCTAAGGCGAAGTGGAGTAAAACATTTGGTGAAACTTAATTGTGAATAATAAATGTTGTTTCTGGGTTTATATATTTTAATTACTACGGCAATCTATTGCAAATAACTGTTTTATGTCAGTTTTGAAGCTGTTATGAAGCTTAATATTTTATTCTGAAATACCATACAAAGTGAGTAAAACTAGGAAGATTTTTTTGACATTTTTAGGTTCTAACGAAAGTTTATGATAATGTTGATTATTGAGAGAGTATAGTATGTTCTACAGCTAGTGATGTTAAAAGAATAGTTCATAAAAAATATTTAATCGCCATATTTTAATGAAACAAAGGTATCTGTGCTACCACAGAGGTCGGACATTCATACAAAGTGGCATGAATTTTCCTATTTCATATTAATCTATCTCGAAAATGCTAACCTCAAATATGGCTAAGTATGCAGCCTCAGACGTGATTTCAAACAATATTCTTCATTCAGTGAGTTACAGTTCTCGTTCATCATCTTCACATTCGGGTAGCTCCACAGCATCAAGTATGTCCGAAGGGTATTCAGGGTAAAATTCTTCGCCAGCCATCCACGTCAATGGCCAAATATTCTAGTATTAGATACATCCCGTGGAAATTCTACGGTTTAGTTTTGACTAATTTGAAATCATTATAATGACGAATGTATTAAAAATTTACGACGAATTATTGTGATGTAAATGGACATTTTTCATGAATATATACAGAACTTTCATTCTGTATCTTATCCATTGATAACATGGCCTAGATAGTACCCTTTTTCACATTTTAAAAGGTATCAAATTAAGGATCCATGAAATAAAATACATTTTTCAGTTTTACCTGTGGTACTATCAAAACCTGAATATTTTTCATGAATGTATGCAGAACTTCCATTCTGTATCTTATCTACCGATAAACAAACAAACAACTTTATTTCCAATCAAGTACACAGTACATAGACATTAGTACATTGGTTTTTCAAATTCTTAAGGTTAACATTCCTAGAGTAAGGATGATGGTGAGCTTCATGCGACGATCCCGGGATGTGTCGAGGGCTTACCGATAAGTACGAGCTCACGGCGCGAAACGAGAAACAGCTCGTATTCATGGCCGGGTTTCGAACCCGCGGTCTTTCTGCCCGAAGCAGAGACCTGATACCTAACACAGGCCGCAGACCACTCGACCATGGTGGCTGCATATAACACGGCTGTGTTGGCAAAAAAGGCTAATAACAGGAAAAAATGGCGTATTTTATAGTAATCTGGTGCCTTTGGTATTCACGATACAATGCTTATAATACACGTATACATGTTAAATTCTTTGTCCGCACCTGGCTTAAATTCTTTGTCCGGTAAACGAGGAATTCAGGCCTGGGACCTACATTTTTTGGCTCAGTTTCGAGGAGGACTGGTTCCAGCGTTTAATCTAGTTAGGTGAAAAATGGGTTGTTATTCACCAGTTACCAAACAAACGAATCAATAGGTAGCCCAATATACTATCACATTGTAATTGAGTGCATGAAGACTCGTGGAAAAAAATATGTCTTGGGTGGGGTTGGTGGATGGGAAGATCCGCCTTGTGATTTGGCTTGAAAGGTCCGTTAGCTGTCATCTCTACTTGAAGAAAGTCCTGAAAAATACAGTCTAGTATGCAGTTGAAGCTATGCTCACCAGACGTCAGGACTGGTTTCAGCAGGACGGTATCAGCTGCCATGTGACAGCCCCGTTGTTTCAGTTTCTGGAATTCAAATTTGGTGACAGATTGATTTCACGTCATACGGATTACTATTGACCCCCCATACTCGCCAGACTTACACCCTTGATTTCTCTTTCTGGGCCCAGGCCATGGCACATATCGTCATGGGTCAACCAAGTACTCTGGCAAAGTTGAAACATTGTGGAGGACTTTGCAGTTAACATGAGTGAGGATGTCAGAAAGATGACAAGTCGCATAAAGAAAAGAGCCGAGTTGTGTAGGGCATTTTGAACCCTTGAAGATAGAAACAAAAATCTTCTATGTAGGGCGTGTCATTGCCACAACTTGTTTTATTAAAACATAGCGATTAAATATGTTTGATATATTGATTTTGATAGTACTATCTGTAGGTTATATTGTATCCTTGATAAGTTTATTTTTTTTTCAAAACAAATGCACAAAATATATATGGGATACTATCTATACTATCTGTGTGCTACCACAGAGGTCGGACATTCATACAAAGCGGCATGAATTTTCCTATTTCATATTATTCTATCTCAAAAATGCTGACCCCGAAAATGACGAAGAACCGTTTGTGCCTCCACCAATCTGCCGCAAAATGCAGACAGTTTTCATTACTTTTTCTTTTTACGCCAACGAAAAATTCTGTCTAGATTTTTCTAGTTATGAAACTCGCTGCTAAACCCATACTTTTGCAGGTCGTGAACATATTTTTTCACTTGTCAGTTTAGGGACTATATAATTGCACAATTATCTTTATGATTTAGTTGTGTTGAAATGAAATTCTCTTTACTTTAAAAATCGATAAATGTACGATTCTGATAACGGTTCTACTCGAATCATTTTATAAAAGAGTCCTATGACTTTTTTATTTCTAAAAATTGGTATTCTGTTTGGTATTTTGTTACAGAAAATAAAGATCATTCTGAAGCTATGAAAGATAGTTTACCTTCTTTGAAATTTTTTTATGTGAGCATGTGCTTTGACGTGTGGAATCGAGTGACTGAGAATTATAGCATTACTAGAATGTGCATGTCTAATTACTAAATTGCTCTTCAAGGTTTTTGATATATTCAAGAAGTAGAAAGCTTGGAAAAGAATGAAGTTTTGTGTTTCCCTAATGACTAAATTTCCTAGTGCACCTCTTTTTGAGCACACGATTCGTGCAGATGAATAAATTTATAATAGATTCAGTTAATAGAGTTTTTTGAGCTATGGTGCTGCAATCGTTGCCCGCTTGGCTTTTCCATTGAATTTTGGTTAAAGTTTAGTCATATTTTGAAGTATTTTATAAATCACCATTCCTTTATCTAGTAATTGAATCTTTGAAACTGATGCACGACATTGTCCTATTTCTAATATAAAATTTCTAATTTGTCCGAAGTTCAAGTTCTCAGAATTTCACCATTTCCATTACTCTATCCAATATTGAACTTCATTTAATATCACAAACGTAAAAGGATGGAGATTCATTTATCTATTGCGTGCAAAACCAGTTTATTATTGGCAAACGAACAACCTACTTGTCTCTTGCGGAATTTTTAAGTTACGACGGTGTATCGCTTACCTTTACTTTGTCTATATTCATTTCTATTTCGTTTACCGTTTATACTGCTGATAAATTAAGTAACCTTCAAAATTTACTTATTCTCTAGTTATGAGGAGCGGCTGGCAGTTACCTTCGAAGTCTCCTAGCGCAAAACTAAATGCATTTCTTTAAACTGAACTTGTCTGGCAGGTTGTGTTCATTCGTCAAGATCTGGAGATTGAGCGACCGCAATGTTGACTTGAGTGTTGTCGACAGAGCAAGTGCTGATGTCGCCCATTCTTTTTACTGCTAGCAACACGTGAACTGCAATGAATGTTATTGTATTAAATGTGGCCGTAGACGATTGTATTCGTGTTTGTTAATTTCGTACTCTCGATCTATTTTTACCAATATTCTTTTATTACCTTCATTCATTAGTTGTATTGTTTACAATACGTTAGGTTGACACATTACCTTCATTTATTACTTGTTATGTTTACTAATTACCTTCACTTACTAGTTACGTTGACTAATTACCTTCATTTACTACTTGCTACGTTAACTAATTATCTTTACGTAATACTTCTTGTGTTTACTAATTACCTTCATTTACTTATTTACTTCGGCATTTTATGATGATATAGTTAGTAGAGTAGTAATTCAACGTACATTCAGTAGTTGGTATTTCTCAAGGGCTTTCAAGCTGCCACACGGTGGGCACACTCACAGTGTCTGTCTTCGTCAGTGAGTTCTCTCCCGAACTGCCTACCCTTAAAGAAGCAACATTGCAGCAAGAGTTTATTGAGTTTAGGTGTGAGCTACACTAGTTTATTTTTATGTTATTCCTTCTGGGCGAAGGATTTCCTACACAAGTGTTTTGGACATTTTTACTCGAATCATTGATTAGTTTTCGTCTACATAATTGAGGTGTTCACCATTGAAACAGCTGCAGTCGTTGTGATAATCCCAATAAAAAGAATTTTTCTTTGTTCATGAGGTCTCCAGAGTTCAAGCTTTCCATTGACATGCACAATTATGCATGCAAAATCATGCATGCAAAATCATGCATGCGGAATCGTATGATATATAATCCTACTCCCTCACGCGTATTACCTCCACGCTGCAGATAATAGACATGGAATCACAAAGACCATTATTCAAGCCACGCACCGGAATTCGCTTATATTCGTTTACAGAATTCATTGCTTGCCATGTATTGTTTCTTTTAAATGGGTGGTTTTCATTTGTAACTCGAAACTTTTCTGTGAAAAAATTACTTCCTAGTAACTTATATTTCCCTCGTAGTCTTATTTACAAGTGCGAACTTGCTATTTTCAGGTGTGGTCACTTAAGGTATTTGAGTCTCAACATTAACATTTGCTGAGCGTTGACGCTTTTGTGGCACAGGTATTTAGAGTTTGATAAATAGATGACTATGTACCTGCTTCTAGAAGTATTCAAAGTTTCAAATCGTACAAAATGGTCTCAAATCTATGTACTCATCGCAGGTATTTGGTGTTATATACAGTAAAAAAAAATTCTACTACGTAATCTACTGTATACGGTTGTTGGTATTTTAGGAATCTGGCGATGCCAAATTAATAAACACAGTTACATGACCTAGACTGGGTGTCCATGAAAACTATATACATCGGTATTAATGATACCGATATCAAGGTTTCAGAATCAATCAACCAAGATGATAAATTTTGAAACCTTGATACCGGTATCGTTGATTCCGATGTATGCATTCATCTTAAATGCTCTGTATATTATATTGTGCACACTGTATCTTCACTCCCTGGACACGTTGGAAAGCATTGATTCATTAACTACTCTCAAAATGACCACTCATTATAATTATTGGTTAGAATTATTCCCAAGGCAAGAACTAGTACGAGGAGGACTACAGTTTGTTAGTTATTAGCAGTTTTTTAGGCCGTGTGTGTTATGGCCGTGTGTGTTATGCTTGTATTAGAGACCAAAAATATTTTTATTACATATGAAGTCCTGCACGGTGAAGTAATAACCATGTACTAAAATATTGTTAGGTAATAAGTGCTGATAATTTTTTGTACTCAAAATTTAGCACAAATTCTAGTATAGTAATTTTCTGACAGTACTTAAAAAATACATTTCTTGTGTAATGTATGTATCTGATGAGGCCTATTGGTGCGTGACTCAGCAGTTTTCCAGGATCTCTGGGGTCCGAAGTCCACGAAACATAGAAAATAAAAGCTCGTCAACTCTTTACAACTGGCAAATCC
This sequence comes from Trinorchestia longiramus, assembly GCA_006783055.1. Classification (NCBI taxonomy): domain Eukaryota; kingdom Metazoa; phylum Arthropoda; class Malacostraca; order Amphipoda; family Talitridae; genus Trinorchestia; species Trinorchestia longiramus. The sequence continues at coordinate 68,734 of VCRD01000278.1, forward strand.
ATCAACAAAGTCAATGAAACGACCTTGGCTATTTGTGTTAAAATTTTGCTAGAATAACACGTTGATGCGGTAAAGGGGCTCATTGACCGGGACCTCGCATGAGTCTTACTGCAATATTTATTACTTTAATTACCGTGTTGTGAGTGAGAGTGTAATAAAAAGACGGAAATTTATATATCCAGTGCACAAATCAGAAATTAGAGAATGAAGCTTATTTCACTAGCAACGCCCAGTTCTCTCATAGAATAGAATAGAATGAGGCTATAGGAACGAACCTTCTGGCCCATTCTTGGGTCGGATAATTACTTCGATAATTATTCGGTTGTTTACCCAAGTCCCATGCCGTATTTCTAGCCGCGTCAACCATGTCGGCAGCGGGATTCGAACCCGGGTCTTTCCGCTCGCAAGCAGATTCGCTCACCAGTCGACCAAGTGACCATAATAAAAGTACAGAAATATTCGTTGCCTAGAAATAGGCAGGAGTTTTATTTATATTTTATTACATGTACGAGTCAAATGATAAACGACTTGTTTTTCCAAATCTCTGCCTTAAGAGATTGCTTACTATTTAAAGATGGTGGTGAGTTTATGAAATCCGAATTCTTTAAAAGCCAGAAAAAATTAGGGACTCAAAACTATATGTTCCGGAGCTAGCGTTTCCAAGAGGCTGTCACAAGACAATGCTTGCCTGTGTTTCTTGCAGGCTTGGAGCTCAAAGAAAATGCGACTCGTCTTAGTATCTCTAGAAAGAAAAATGATAGTGTCTGTTTTCGTCAGCTAGTCGTTGAAACTCAGCGATTGTTTTTAGTTAACACTGGTAGAATCAGCAACGCTTCTTCGAGGAGGCTGATGTGAGTAATAATCCAAAATTTGTATCAGGTTATCCTTCCCTTTTCTTTTTACGTTGTGCAATGGAGCTAGCGTACTGTCAAATCGACATCCAACACTGCTATTTGTGAGAAGTTCATGCTGCAATTTATTGCTTCGTTGAGATACTGACTACTTCCGTTGTAGGACTCTCTAAACCTAAACCTACGATAGCTTATTGTTATTTATGTATAAATGTTTCCTCGTTATGCCTAATGTTCTGTGGAGGTATTTACGTCATTTTCTCCTTACAGGATTCCACATGACACCGAAACTGTCACACATATTCCCGGAGTCATGCATGCTCATCATCCTGGGAGTGGTGATAGGCCTCCTGTTGTTCTACACCCACGCCGCGACCGTGTCGCCCCTGACGGCCGACGTTTTCTTCATTTACATGCTTCCGCCCATCATCCTAGACGCCGGCTACTTCATGCCCAACCGGCTCTTCTTTGATCACTTGGGCACCATCCTCGTCTTCGCCGTCATTGGTACCATCTGGAATGCATTCACTATTGGTGAGTACTAGAGTTGACAGTACTTTTATTGGTGTTCTGTCATCGGTACTCGAATTACAGGTGGTTTGCGGTTAGTATTCGAGTAAGTGGTGTCTTGTGGTCAGTACTCAAACAACTGACCAGTACAATTAATATTTTAGTGAGGAGTATCATCGTAATTGGGAGGGTTAGAGGTGTGGAAACTGGGAAGAAAAACTTACATTTTCTAGTTATTATATGATGCGTTAGATATTTGATCGACATTCAAACTGGCTGATGGAATTGCGCCGTGAGCGGTATTTTTTTCGTTCAATGAACAAGAAATTTCTCAATTAATCTCGAAAATGTGCAAAAATGAATAGCTCATCCAATAGAAGTTTTACTGAACCTTTGATACGTAACATATTTGTGAAAATAGACGCGAAGTCTAACTGATGTAATTCAGGGTAATTTACTTACACATCCCATCTAGTGATATGTAGTGCTTATTCGGCTGTAAAATCTACATCAGGTGTTGGAAGAACGTGTGCAGGTGTTTGATAGTACCACTATTTCAGCCGTGGCTTTTGCTTTCAAATTAATTTGAAAAATGAAATTTGGTAAAATTTTTATCCAGGGCTAAAAATTTAAATTGCTCCTACAAACACTTGTTTCATATCCGAATTATTACCGATATGTACGCTTGAAATGTGCTTGTGTGTATTTCGAAGTGCAAGGAAACGTTTCATGGTAAAATATCACGAAAGTTTTACTTAGAAGTCTACCGGGAGTTGAAACCAATTGTAGAGAATTCTCCTGTTGAAAATAACGAACTTCGCTACTATAGAATGTATATTCTTTTTTTCAATTGTTCTTTATTTCCTCAAACGCAGTTAAAACTAACATTTTATTTTTTTAAATGAATTAATTTCAAGTTTTTGAAGTGGACAAATTTTCAGTAACGTTTGAAAACCCGTTTCACTCCCAGAGGTGTTCCCTCTGAGGAATTTTTATCTAACGTTTAAATGGGGAATCAGTTAATATTATTGCCATCCAATGCCACGCTGGAATTTATCATTGGGTAAGAAGAGATTGTATTTCCCATTCGTGTTCATTTTATGACCTCTGGGGAGATATTTCTGGGCTCTTAACGCTCCTAAAGTGTACTGGTTGAGCTGCTCCAGACATTCCTCACTGTCTGAATATTGACAGCTTCAACTTAATCAACCTGATTACTTTGTGATTGTTTCTTGCATTGAATGGATATTTGTAAACTATTCAGAAAAGTTTCGTTTCAATGGGACTTAGGTATTGAAATAATACGAGAATGGTTTGCAAAGTTCAGGGAAACTCGAGAATAACGTTCCCATGTTCAATTTAGTTTAATTAAATGAAAGGTGACAGAAAGCTTGCTGTTATCTTTTTAAAGCTTTTTAATTAAGTGATGACAGAAAACTTGTCACCAGATTTTACGATCATACAGCTAATAAGTTTTATTAAATTTGATTTGAATAGACGGATGTGGAATACATTTTTCTAACTAGATAAGTCTATTCTTGAAAAAATTGTTTTCCTCAATATGTAAACAAAATCCATGAGCTTTTGGTTTGAATATCGGTTGAAGTTACCTGTGAGATACCACAATACTGGCCTATTAAGTAGTAATTATTAGTCGAAAACTGTCTAAATTTAAAAAAAAAATCATCAAAGTAAACCTGAAAAGTTTGAAATGCAATGTCGGTAAAGAAAAAAGCAATGCATTGATTTGAAGTGGTATACTAACCACAAGTAATAACCATAGGATGTCAGCATAGTTTATGAATGTGCAGAGACTTCTTCGAGAACCAATAGGAAGCTCTCTGGTTTCTTTGGGCTCTGCTGAAAATTCCTCACCATCTTACGCGACTATAATTTAGCAAATAATTGCATTCTCAGAGGATCAACAACGATTGGTTTGACTGTGCATTTGTTGTCGTAAAGACCACGGAGCAAAATATCCCATACTGATTCCGAGGGACGAAGGCAATGTGGGAGGCAGACCTCTGTATATTTCTGAAAAAAATCACTGTATATTTCTTTTTGGCCAGTAGATTCTTGAAGAGGAAGTTTTACCAGCCTCTTCATCCTCTGCTTTTTCGATCGGTTTCGATTCTGCGCTAGAATCCTGAACTTGTTGACATAAGAAAAAATCGAGAACCTAAAAGTTCTGGTCTCTCTTAGCTAGGCTTTTGAGTCTTTTGCAACCGAGGAGTGTACAACTAGTTCAATTAAACAGTTCGTTTCCTAGGAGCACTTGCCTACACTGCGTCAAAGCAGTTCACGTACTTCAGGCCGGGGCACAGTCTCCATGTATAAAGTTGGGTACGTGTGAGGTTTAAGAATCTTCATCCTCATTTTTGTCATCGAGCATCCAAGGTGACCGAGCCTATTTTCTACTGCGTCAAATTCTCTTAGGTGCCTAATGTGCTGCCAAGATCCTTCTTATATTCTGAGCATCGTGTCTGTCGCCACATTATAAGTGCTGGGAATAATAATACTTGACTTGCGCAAGCGAATGCTGCATTGCTCCTCATTCTAAGTCTGGAGATTCGAAGGATTTTTTGTCTGGTGAAAACAAAATCCTTCTTTCAGAATTTTTCAACAAAGATGAGTTATTACAGTGCTACTAAATGTTGTTTTCATTTCGCGAATTCCACTTCTACTCCCCAGCTTAATTAGATTCTTTACTCATCTGAAGAGTGTGTGACGCTTACACAGAATCACCCGAGTTTCGAATTCCTGTCATGCTTGGTTTACGGCTCACAAATCAGCAGGATTTAAAGTACGCTCTCTGCAACCTGAGTTTAGTAGACTAGATGTGCAGAACACATAGGGTTGCACAATGATAATAGGACGATATTTTCTCTAAACTGAGTATTTTTGACCATGTCGCCATATTTTCAATCCGTGGTCTTCGTAGGATGATTTTTTAAAAATAAACGACTAGGTTCTAGGGAATGACGTTGAATTAAATTAAATTATGCGTTGCTTGGAAGCAGTGATTGTATTTTTCTTTTCATTTACTCATTACCGTTCTACATACTATAATAATTGTATAATAATTGTGCTGCTTTCCACAGTGGGGCTCTCCACACCCTTCGCAATCAAAAAAAATTCAGAGTCTAGATGGATAAAATAATTTCAGAAGGTCTATGGCAAACACAAAGAGAAACTATGACAGTTATAGTGCGTTACTTATCAAAACAATTATTGCTTTTGTATTTTAAAAAATAGCAACACCAAATTGATCTTCAGACATCAAGTTGCTTACAAAGATGAGCAAGAGTAACAACTTATGATTTAAATGATTGTAGGAAGCGTGGTTGTGTACGTGAATTGAACTGTACGCATCTCAATTGAACAAGAATATGTCTTTCAGTAAACTTTAGAGTTAGCGCTGCGATATCTCTACACACATGTACTGTTGTGATCATGCTAAGTTCCCTTCAGGGGAGTGCTATGATTCCCCGAGAAGAATATGCTGAGATCTTTTGGAAGGGGAATATCGAGTCTTCTTCAGCAGTTGTAATCTTCTTCTTGAGTGCGTGATGGAATGAGACGCAGTTAGGACTGCTTTCTAGCGGTGCCTAGCAGCGTCTGCAAAGACAGCAAAAGTCTAGTTTGTGTAGTTGTCGGGTGCTTAGCTGGACCTAACTTTTTCCCGTTTTTTCTTCTTCATCTCATGAGGATGGATGGTCAGTGTGCCGTGTAACCGTTTCGCACTAATGTTTTCGATGTCGTGATTTTTTTTCTTTTGGTGGTCTTTCTTAACAATTTTTTGACGGTGGTCTACTGTTTAGGCAGTAAGGTAAATGAAACTCTTCCCTTTCTAATCGACAATTTGCAACAAATTATCATTCTACCGTCTGGAGTTACTTTCCAGAACAGTTCTTAAATTGGGCAAACGCTGGCCGTTTGTGCAGTTTGTATTCAACTGATTTTGTTCGTGAGAATTGTTTTTATTGCATCTTCGTTTTTCGTATTTGTTGTTAGACAAAAATGATTTCAAATATTTGTTTATGAAAACTCATACTGATGAAACTTCTAAGATTTAAAACTTGCTACTGTTGAAAACCCGAATGTCATATGTATTTTACTTCACAATTTATTTTGTATTCATATTTTCTTCGTTTACTGTATCGTGTTCCGAATCTGCTTAATAGAAACACGCGAGTGACTTCCCAATGTAATTAAAATTATAATTAAAATTTAACATTACAGATTTATTTGTATCAGTGTTGTAGTTTACTCAAAGGTTATTTACTCTAGATCCTGCATCAACTACAATATTTTTCGAGTCCACACGGTCATTGCGCAGTCAAAATGTTTTTAAGATCAGGATTTCCAGCATCTTTCACAGCCTCGTCACACGCCTGACAAGATTATTTTTTCTTGGTAGGAATATCCTTGTACGCGCTGAACTTGACGGGGTTGTTCAGCATGGACATCCCGGTGCTGCACATGCTGCTCTTCTCTTCTTTGATTTCTGCTGTGGACCCCGTGGCTGTACTGGCTGTGTTTGAGGAGATCCATGTGGAAGAAGTTCTTTTCATCCTCGTTTTTGGGGAGTCCCTCCTCAACGATGGTATCACTGTGGTAAGAAAGGGTCCCGAGAAGTACCTTGAAAAAGGATAAACATGTACTTAGTATTTGTAAAGCATTGGTCAAACTGGATTTTTATTCTGAGCGAAGGGACAGCAAGATTAGGTTAGGTTGCTTGCAGTGTCACATTTTATTGATATGTTTATTCTTTAAATTTTATTAAAATTCGTGCGAGCTCAGTTATGTACAGGATTTTTAAAAGTATTCATACTATATTAGGAAAAGTCAATTTCCGAATTTAAATGAATTCTCAGGTCATCAAATGGTGATTTTTAAACTCTTTCTTATGTTTATTAGTATATGGAGTCCGCATTTCTATTAACGTCGAGCTTAGAGTAGAATTCAAAAAAATACTCTTCGGACATATCTACCAGGTCAGACTCTCATTCAAGGTGCAAGATTTGTGTAAAATTATTAGGATGTGGAGATGTTCAATACTTCACTTCTCTGACTTCAGTGTCCATGATGCTTTATGGTTGATTATTGCGTGTAGGTTTGGTAAGACTGTTGCGTAACTTGTACTTAATTAAACAACTTCGAAACTTAATATACGTTATGCTAAGATGCAACACAAACACAACCTTCATAATTTTGTGATAAACTCTTCAAATATTTTTTAATGCTTTCTCGCTTTTTCTAGACTAGATTCTAGTTTCAGTGAATTGCAACACAATATTTATCTGGACGAAATATTGTGTGATTATTGCTTGAACAATCGTAACTGAACTTGGTTTCCACTGGGCATAGCACCACGGTATTTCAAAAGCGTCCAGAACTTCATTTAACTCTGCGTTACCGATTCTAGGGTTGGATTCTCATAGCGGTTGTTTCTTGCTTACTTTTTTAATAACAGTTGCTTATTCACAATAAATTTATCTACTACGCTTGCACTTCAGGTGCTGTACCACATGTTCGAGGGCTTTTCTCACCTGGGACAAGAGAACCTGATCATGCAGGACTACTTTTCTGCCATTGCGTCTTTCTTCATCGTAGCGCTCGGCGGCACCGCCGTCGGCATCATCTGGGGCTTCCTCACCGCCTTCGTCACCAGGTTATTATATTGAACTACATTTTCTCAATGTAGGCATTGGTAACTGTGATGATGTCATCATTGCATATTCTTTTCTTTTGTGCATTGTTAATTATGACCAAGTAATTTTCATCATTTGCGTTGCTAACTGTGATGAGATCATTATAACCTATTTTGTGTTTAATGCTTTGTTTATTATGATCAGCTCATCATCACGCTGTATATTTCATTGAATGCGTTGATAGCTGTAACAGGTTTAGTGTCAAATATTTGTCTTCCGTTTTATGCGTTCACGATTGTGATTAAGTCACTACGCAATTTTGATATTAGTTTCGACTATACGTAACATTTGTTGTTTCAGGTTGTTAATTATTGTAGTATTTTTCTACATATCATGCGTTTTTAAATGTGATCAGCTTGTTATAATAATACATTTTTCATTTTTAAATTTCTCTATGTACCTATTTGTATTCGCTATATACAGTTTTTGAAGTCCTTATGAGCAAAATTGAGTACAATTTTGTGCTAGTTAATGCCTAAAAAACTCGTGAAGCGGGTTTTGGTTTTATTTGACTGCAATATTTGTTCTACAGGGTGTCTCAAAAAAATGTACTCACCCTTTAACCGTTGCTAACATGCTGTCTTCTTTGCGTTGCAGGTGTGAGTTTCAAACCTTTGCGAACATGATTCTTTAATCACATTTAATCATGTTCGCAAAGGTTCGAACCTCACACCTGCAACACAAAGAAGACAGCATGTTAGCAACGGTGAAAGGGTGAGTACATTTTTTTGAGATGCCCTGTATTTAATAAATTTCAGAATAAATTTAATAGTCATTTCACATAGCCTAGAACAGTTTTGTATATATTTTCTAGTAATTTATTCATTGCATTGATTTGCAATGGCTGAAAAGCTTACGTTTACCATCCTTCTTAATTTGAAAAGTATTTGATGCATTATTTCCTTTATCTGATTTTACAGAACTATTTTTATTTCAGGGAAGTTTTGTTGTCGAACTGCTACAGTTTATTCCTATTTCTCGATTATATTGTATTTCAGAAACTCCATTTTACGTAGAGATGATCTGTCACAATTGCTCTTAAATGTTAAGTTATTCCATGGGTTTTTGAACCAACGTCTCTTAAGTTGAGGTATTTTTTAGACTTGCAGTTTTACATGTTCATATTTTTCTTTCTGAGGCAGGAATTAAAATCTTTTTGAAAATTGAAATAAGTATCAAATATTTACTAGGTAAATAAACACGCTCTGTGTTCACTAGTCACATCCGAAAACAGAAAATTGCATGTATGACGATAATCCTTTTATCCTCTCTTGTTATTAAAACAGTTTGAATAATGACCTAAAATACTCTTTATTCAATGATTTTAATTGTATCCTGTACTGCCTATTGCATAGAATAACTTTTAGAATAAAGTGTCATGTTTTTGTGCTGATGTGCAGGTTCACGAAGCAAGTACGAGTCATCGAGCCGGTCTTCATATTCGTGATGAGTTACCTTGCTTACCTCAACGCTGAAATTTTTCATCTCTCCGGCATCCTGGCGTAAGTTTGCTCTCCCTTGCGCTGTTGTCTTTCTCAAAACTCTTTCTTACAACTCCCTTCAAATTCCACTGGGAAATCCATTTTTGGTTCCGATTAATTGAATAATCCGGTTTTAGGTTTTAGTTAAATCAAACTGCCTTTTCTATGGAGCCTGACAATAGTTTACGACTTTTTGAGGTTTATTAGGCCTTTTATGAATTGGCTTCAATCGCTTTCAGTGTTACGGAAAAACAGTATTTTAATGTGCAAACGTTTCTTTACGTACAGTACTTATGAATTAACTTGAAGATAGTTACCACATTTATTGTGTAATAGGTCGTTTGATGCATGCCTTTCTTTTGTAGGTGTTTGAATATTTCGAAAGTAAATTTCAATCGACGCTAGCTTAGCCGATTAAATAATATTTCTTATTTGAATTGTCATACATTTTAGATGCTAAATTTGTTCTTAATTTTCATTCATATGCGGTCTTGAAACTGAAAGCTTTACATAAGAAGTGATTTTTGTCAGTACGTACCACCTGTGGTATATTAAAATTACAACAAAATCTTCTTGAATTGCGAATCAACATTGAATTTATTTAGCCATTCATCTTTCTTGTTCACTTGTCATTTTTATGAATTACTTTAAATGTCTCTCTTTGGAATAAAAATAAACCAATATTGAGAACAGAAAACAGCGCAATAACATTGTACTATTCATGAATTATCTTAGTGCACCGAATTAATTTCTAGGATTTCCTTCAAAGTATGCAAAGGCTGTGCAAAGAGTTTATCACTCTAGGTAATGAAATATAGTCACGCTCCTGGATTTCTCAAGTCTTCACCCATTCGGAGCATTTTAAGACAGCACATGTTTCTCTCTTCCAGCGATACTACCCAATTATAGATTGTATTTCGGCCATTGAATGGGATGATATGAATCGAGTCATTTCTTTCAGCTTAAAATTCAATTTTAAGGAACAATTGCAAGTAATCACTAGCTATTCCCTGAAGCTGATTAAACACAGGAATGCTGTTCTGTGCAACACGATGTCGAGTGGGGACATTGAGGATGTACTTCTTGATATCTTTATCTTCTGGTGCGTAATTGTGATTCACCGCCTTTGAAAAGTTGAAACTGCTAATATCCATTTGGCATAGCAACGTATTTGGTTTAGTTGAGCTTGATGGGGAAATTTTCAATGAAGTTTTTCCAGGACATTTTCAACATCTTGTTGAGTCGTATATTTATTAGTTTTTGGGTATGTAGCTCAGTGTGTGGAGAAGTGTTTTGTCCCTACAACTTCTAATTCGGTCTCGGATCTCGTAACAAAATAAATCGTTAAGCGAGCTCCTTCATTCAGTGCGTCATAAAACAACGAAAGTTTTCTACAAGTTTAGAAAAAATCATGGTTGCTAGCCCCCTCATTTCAGAGCACAGCTTCAATGCATCACTTTTTCTATTCAATTTCTGTTAAACTTTCTTGGATAAAGCGGGGCAACATCTAATCTCCATGGGAATATTTGAAGGAGTATCGTAGCTAATGGCCAAAATCGAGGATACCGACAGATATTCTACTTCTTTCTGATCTCGTAGCTTGTGAATGATTTCACGTGCATTTTCAGTCTTGTTCACGTCGCCTATCTTCATCTTTTCTTTTCTCCAAGTTCTCTTTTGTAACTGTTGAGGCGCTAGCTTCTACGTCATTGAAAATCTAAAAACGCATAATAATTCATTCCCTGTTTTCTAGGATTACATTTTGCGGAATATCTATGAAGAACTACACAACGAGAAACATTTCAACCAAGTCTCAAACCACCGTCAAGTACGCCATGAAGATGTTGGCCCAGTCGTCGGAGACTATCATCTTCATGTTCCTCGGCGTTTCCACCGTTCACGACGACCACATGTGGGACACTGCATTTGTTGGCTTCACTATTCTCTTCTGTTCCGTCTACAGAGTTATTGGTAGGTTCAAAAGCATTTTTACAAAGTTTGATAATTGTTTACTGACGCAATGAATTTTTTACAAAGTTGCGTTAACTTGACAATTCTATGAGATGCTTCATAACAATTTCATGAATTACGATTTTAAGATAATAGAAGTATTTTGTTATGGGTTTCAAAACACGTAATTAAGTTATGTTTTGACAAATTTTAACAAATCTGATTTGCGAAAGCACAAAGCCAGACGCAAAAATTCTCGTCGCTTCCTATAATACAACTGAGTGAAATGAATGAAAAACTATAACATACAAATGAATGTAGATAGTAAAAATACGAATATTCTATTCTCCTTTATGTTGATATATTCATGTTTTATTTTTCAATTTTCATCGCTTTGAAAGCAATGCAAACATAGCCGAAACTGTCGACAAAATTTTCCTTCATCATGATGTGTAACATGATCTCCATTTAAGTTCGAGTGAGAGACTTGAAAAATATTTCTAATATTATAAATAAATACGAATCCACCCATTTGAGAAAATTTAAATTATTTTTTTTTCGTTTCTACGACTCTGCTAGCTAGTATTGTGAATACATGAGAAAATTGCTATCCCACTATCTTCAACTTTTTGAGCCAATTACACATGATTACCAGTGCTGAGACCACGCTTCCATTTTAGATTTTGAAAAAATCAAACAACTTTAACTACACATTGCGTACAGGAAATCGAGCGATTTAAAAAGACGATAGTAGAAAGCAAATTACGTTCACCTGACATCAGTGTTGATTTTTACTCGAATTTTATGATTTTGATGTTCGAGTATGGAATAACCTGAACCTTGCAGTATAAAAACAAGTAAAAACCTGTTCACTAGAACTTAAGCGTTCAAAAATTGTGTAAGTTTCCAGTTTCCAAAACCGACTTCGATTAAGCTTTTTGAAAGTGTGATCTGAAATAAATTTAAGTGATAATTTCGATTTAGGATTAATGATAGCGAAGGTATTCGCATTTTGTTCGTGTTGTTAGATTTTATGTGTGATGTATTTTTTGATAAGGCTTTTACTTGTACCTATCTTTTTTCCATAAAAACTCGTAGGATCCCAACAATAGTTAAATTTCTTACAGGGAATAATTTGGGTTTCAAAAATCAGAGGGTCTGACTGGGTTCAACAGATTAGTTTCACTGAGTCATCCTTAATAAACAATCCGAGCATTCGCGAAGAAATAAGCCATCTAAACTACGGCTGAGTTAGATTCATAACTTCAATTTATGAAAACAACACTAGATTTATCTATTTCTCAAAAATGATGAACTCCTTGGTTTATTCTCCTCTTATTTTACGTGCCACAATTTAAAAGTTAACTTTCGTATGCTCAACCTAACGTTTTCATGAAATTTCAGGTACCTTGATGCTGAGTACGCTTTGCAATACCTTCAGAGTGCAGAAAATCGACTCCGTACAAAAATTCGTGATATCTTACGGAGGCCTGCGAGGTGCCGTGGCCTTCGCCCTCGTGCTCACAATTGACAGAGGAGTCATTCCTGCTCAACCGATGTTCGTTACCGCCACAATCGCCGTTGTTTATTGGACAGTCTTTGTGCAGGTGAATGGTAACTTCAAACTAGTGATTTTAGTCCTGGTGAGTTGAATCAAACACCAATGGGGAGGTAAACAGAAACCTGATTCGCTCAGGTTTTTCGTCTAGTAACGACAATCTGGAGTGTGCCTCGCGGCAGACCTTCGAAGACCTTTCATTTCAGGTCAACCATGAGCTAGCCGTGGCTAACTAAGTTTTCTGGTAGTTTTTAAAAAGACTTGTTCGAAATAATCGCTATAATTGATACTGTAACTTTTGGACTACGTGGTTGATGTTGCATTGGCTTGAGAGTGCGCCTTAATTCTAAGCCAATGATACGGATATGCGTCATTAAATTTTTAGTATGTTAATGCTATCGAGCCACGCGAATTATTTGTGTATTCTGTGGATATGCTTTGCTGAATGAAAGGGTAGTTCTCGCTCTGAAGTTTTCTTTTCTGCTACAAAAGAGTTTTTGGAGAATAAAAATGTCAGAGATAACAAATTTTTAACTGAAGACCTTGCGTGATTTACCTCATAGATTTTTCAAAATCCAGTACGTATTAAAAAACGATAGCTACGTTCATTAGTCATTTTTATTTTTTCAAAATTTTGCAATTTCGTTACTGGAATCAGAGCCAGCTTAAATTGAGTTTCAGGAGAAGTAAATATCTGTTTCCTGGATTTGAAAATTTTGTGAATTTGCAGGTTCAGACGCTAACTCAGGTGAAGTTTTGCCGAGAGTGATCTTTCCTAAATATCAGGCAATAAATTGCATTTTGATTGCAATAACAGAATTTCAATAGCGTATGAAGAAATTTAAAGTATATATTACATTTTCATTATTTGAAGTTTTTTAGGACCTGTAACAGTCCAAGTGTTGTACAGTACATTTGTTGACTATCTACGCGTTACAGGGCATCACAATCAAGCCGCTGGTGCAGTTGCTGGGCGTCAAGAAGAGCAAGACCAGGAAACTTACCATGAACGAGCGCTTCCACGAGAGGGTAAGGAATGATATGTACTAGTGCAATGCTGGTGTAATGCTGGAGCAATGCCAGAGCAATGCTAATGCAATGAACTGGGCTGGAGCAGTGCAATGCTACTTAATTTTAGTGCAATGATCAGGCAGTGAATGTTGGAATGTTTCTTCTGTATACCTATTTGTTTTGGATATTTTAACTTTTCTTAGTGAACACTTAATCCTGAAAAATTTATCCAAGAAGAGAGTACGTTATTACATTATAATTATCTATGGAACTGACTTCTGATCAAATTTCTCCTGAACTGCTGTGTTTTTAAGCTGGTTCGTGATTTCAGACAATGGATTACCTCATGGCTGGCATTGAGGACGTCGTTGGCAAGCACGGCAACTTTTACATTCGTGACAAGTGAGTTTGTATTAAGCTTTCTAATAATTCATTTCTACTTATTTCAACCCATTGGAGGCAATTTTTTTCAGCTGATATGTCAATAAGGAAGTATAGCGACATGTGACATAATTTAAGTGATACCGACAGTCAAGGATCCTAATATGAATGCAATCTTCAGGTTCAAGAGATTCAACACGAAGTACTTGATGCCATTTTTGGTGCGTGAAATTGAGAGCTCAGAACCCAAGTTGCTGGAGACGCTACAGAACATCAAAATGGACGAGGCTATGAGCTACATGAAGAATCAGGGTCATCCTCCTGAGCAGATCGAGTCCTTCGCTGCTCTCTACAGGACTGCACAGATGGCAAGGGCGTCCCAGAACACAGACGAGTGAGTTTCATAAGGAAAATAACTCTGTGCTAGAAGTAACCAGTCCAATTATCCATTTTGCTCCGAGTGACTGAAATCCTCAGTCATAAAATAGTTGCAGACCTACAGAGTTTCGAACTGAAAGGCTTAAACGGAGTTCTTTGACTTCCCTTCAGTTATATACATGTTTCATTGCAGGCGAATATTAGTAAAAGGTTTCGTATTTTTAGTAACTTTTTCATTGCAGCTGTCCTGCCAATTTAAATGTATTTCAAACGCAGCTGAAAGAAGTGAATGTTTCAGCTTAGAGTTTAATTAATTCATGTAATTTTGGAAGCTTTTATGTTACGATGGAACAGAGTATTTCAGTTCATATTTCAATTAACTGTCGAAAACTTCTTTTATCTATTATCGAAGTATTCTTGCTGTTTTACTTAAAATAATCTGCTTCTAATCGTTTTTACGGGGCCTTTCCCCATATATCCTTTATATGCACTAAGTTCTTATGAGGAACATATTATACAATTGTTTTCCGTTTCCAGAGGCTTTGCTAATTCCTGGAACCTGGACGTCGGAGAGCTGGACTACAACCCCACTGCCAGGGACATCAGCGAGGCGCATTTCCACAAGATGCTCTCTGATGAGTACACGCCAATTAAGAGAAGGGTATGTTATTCTTAGTAGTGTAGAATTTATCATTCTACGTTTTCATAGTGGTGTCATAAACATTCGCCGTTTTATGTTCTTGTCACAACCGTTGTCTTCATAACGGCGCAATGATTAATGGAAACGGATATGAGGCATCAATAATATACTCTTATTTACGTTCATTCAGTTCATTTCACTAGAATTGTGCACATTGTGTGCAGAGAATGTTGATTTAAGCGCATGGTGTTGGCAAACACTATAATTGTGGTGATAATTATATACATGGGTAATTATAGATTATATGATTGTATAATTGTTGATCGATAGCATTTGAGTTCTCTTCTATTTATTTTCGACAAACGATACACAGTTTTCATTCACGTAGTCTTGAACTACTTGTAGTCGATTACCTTCTCGTGAAATGGTGTCTAGCGCAGAGTTAGGTGAACGTTGCGGCAAAATTACGAGTCGCTCTTTGGAATCAAACATAGTTTAATGCGGCTAGAACTCGTGTTTTCTAGGTTTATTAAACAAAAATTAGTGTTTACTAGGTCTAGTTGAGAAGAAACTGATGTTTACTAGGTCTACTGAAGTAAAAATTCGGTTTTACTAGGTTTAGTGCAGCAAAAACTGGTCTTGACTAGGTCTGGTGAAACAACAAGTGGTCTTTACTAGGTCTAGTGAAGCAAGGACCACACGAGAAGCTTATGGGTCTCTTTTATCGCTTTTTATACGTGTGTGGTGTAACACCTGGGAAAAGAACTCATGATGCAACGATTGTGTGTTGCGACCTATACCTGGTAAAACTGACGCATATTTCGGTTTGGCATTCCCGTCATGTAATACTGTCGGGGTTTGTTGTCCTGGTTGCGAGTCAGGTCTTCCGTTGAAACATTTCTATCAGAATTTTTTGTTAAGCAGTCACGTTGGTAATTCCATCAAGCATTTATTTCAGGCACAACTGTCAATTCAATGAGCTTGATTAAGCTGCGTTAAATTTCGTTTATCTTTTAGACTTGTGCCCGCAACTGAAGAATTCCGTCAACCGGAATAGATATGCTTATTTATTTGTTACAATTACATTGTAATAATGTTACAAAACTTCCAAATTAAATTTATAAGTTATTTGATGACTTGAACTTTAAAGATTGCGGGTTAAGGATAAGGATGTGTGTGTATTTTTTCTGAAATCTTTACTGTGAAAATTCACAAATTTTTTCAAGCTTGTGTGCAGGACAAGTTTTTCACGCGTTTACGTCAAATTTGTACGTTTGTTTAACCTCGTATGTATGGTCAGTTCCTCAATTAGCTTGTTCGTTGTGGCTGAGGTAATTGAAGTTCAACAGTAATTGAAGTTCTTCTAACTTCCTGCTTGTGGCAGAGGGGCACGTACAAGCGCCACGCTGTCACTGACGAAGAGCTCGCTCAGGATGCCAACACTGAGGTCGACCACAAAGCTCACCATGTCTACAGGAAGTCCAATCCCCATCATCATCGTTACCATCATCGTAAAATTAAGGTCAGATTTCGTGGGAATGTTTTAGGGTTGACTTCTGCCGTTGAGGTTCTTGCTAAAATTTGAGTAGGGTCACCCATCCCCTCTGAACTCTTCGAGTCGCTTGTGATTATTTGTGTGTTTTTTAGTAATTTCTGGTGATTATGTGCAAAATACTTTGTATTCTCTAGGATTTAGAATCTACTGAGATGTTGAAGAAATCAATCTTTTGAGGTCGATGAGATTTTATTTTTTAATTTAGACGGGAGCGAACGGCAAACCTGGAGTGCCCGTCCAGAAGCTCAACGGAACAGCCATCAAGCTCAAGCACGGTGAGATTTAAATTAATCACTTCGGTTTAAAGAAGTCCATTTCTTAAGTATTTTACGCACAATAACTTGAATTTCTTATTTTGTATCGATAAGCACGTTTTTGTCAAGTTTCGAACGTTGGCAGTTTTTACTTTGTATTTATATTTGAGGAGACTTGATCCTACACACGAATGCAAACACAAACATAGTAGAAGCAAATTTAATAAAAATACTGTAGAATCATTGCCTAGTAGCGTAGGCCCATTACTGCTCACTATTAGAGACCTGATTTCTATACGAATTGAAACCATCCAATTGTTTGTAACATTAGTACTGTAGATGACCTTTCCACGCCCGGTTGGCACCTAGCACGGACTTATTCACCGTTATCTTGCAGTTTGAGGAGAAGGATTTCGATCCTGGACCATAAGGTGGTGTAATAATGGGGGTTCAAATCCACATATTGTCTTTTGATATTAAACTAAGATGCAATTTATCTGAGCATTTACTCTTTAGTTGTCAATATCTCATTGCTTAGCGAAGCATTTGATGTAAGTTAATGTCCACACAGAGGCATTAAATCTATGCATGTTGCTGGCTGAGGGTAAGTCTTACCAACAAGTTATGGCTATCCTCCATCATAGAGCGGTGCCACTGAACAACACACGGTCTGGTATTGAACTTTTGAGGGATCTTTTAGTGTATTAATTTATTGCAGTTCAGAATGTCTAAGCTATCACGTTGCTTTATTGCTGCATGCTCACCGTTGAAAATTTTGTTCACTAGATTACGCTTCATTATTGCCATCAATCTCATTACGAGTTTAATAACGTTTTACTCTTATCTTATTTTCATAAATTTCGTTAGCACTGTAAAATTGAGCATTTTGTGGGGCATTTCATTCTCTTTCACCATTGTTAGTTTAAACTGAAACTATTATTTTATTACCAAGGTATGGCTTAAAACAAGCCAAGACCCTGATGAAGGTACAGCAACAAGTTATGGCGTAAATCAAGCTAAGTAGGACCCTTATGAAGGTACAGCACCAAGTTAAGGTTTAAGACAAGCTAAGTAGGACCCTTATGAAGCTACAGCACCAAGTTATGGCTTAAAACAAGCCGAGTGAGACCCTGATGAATGTATTGAGACGTGCACTATATTACCTGCATGTCGCACCTCTGCACAGACTACTTGGCTGAACAGATGCGCGATAATCCAGCCTTCCAGCCTGACGACACTGACCCTCCTTCATACGACGGCGTAAAATCAAGTCAGTATACCCTTCAGCATCTTGTATCTTGTAACCTAACCTAAATTGTTGAAGTTAATTGGTAAGTCTACCTGGGCCAGGCCACCTGAGGCAGGTTGCACTTATTTGCTTATCTGAGCAGTGTGCAAAATACAAGTGCTCACATTTCATGGGCTTAATAAATATCGTGTAGCTGAATGAGGCCGTCGATATAATGTTCAGTAGTGCTTCACAATTAAGTATTTTGAAACGTATGAACGGCAGCAGCTAATTGCCCAAAATAGAGGATTTAAAATGCAATAAGACATAAGGCCAAAAGTAAAAGATCCCAAATTGTAAAATAACTCGGTACAGCGCATAAAATCTATAATATCAGAGTAACTGTACAGTTGAAATTCTCGAAAGCATCCCTCTTTCTCTCTCTTTCTCTCTTGAACATGTATTATACTAGAGATTTTGAAAAATAAAAACTTAAACTTTGCAAGGAATTGAATCTTTGATGAACGTTGTAGTGAATTTAAGGAAAAATGTACGTAATGTTTTATATGGCAGTTAGCTAGCTGAGAAAAATAATGGGATGTAGAGGTTGATATTCAAGTGAGTTGTTGAAGATATAATTACCCTGATCAACTACCATCATGTAGTGTAGCTGTATCATACTAAGTTATCAAGATAATGATAGAAATACAAGTCAAATCGAGGCTGTATGAACTGACTATTGAAATCAATCTATTTGCTACTACTTATCGAATAAAAGATTGTAACAACTGAAGGGCCCTTTTTAAAGGGCTTCTTGTTACTCTTATTTCACATTTAAAAAAAACACTTTGCTGACCGGAAACACACTCGATATAAATCATTTCATGCAAGTGTATTATTTTTATCCGCAATGTGCTCAACTTTCTACGTTTGTATGTTGGTGTTTTTTTTGTTGAACATTTGATTTATTTCTTATGCTTAAATTTGTTGTCGAGTTCCATATTGCATATTTTATATGAATTTTTTGTTATATAACTTTGTGTATAGTTTGCAGCAGATGTGTTTTAAGTAGCATGAATATTGAGATTATATTGCCAGTTTTGACGTATTTAAGCCTTTTCATTTCTGGGGAAAATAACTGTACAATCGAAGCAAGTACAATGTCGAATGTATGTAATTATGCGTTTTTTATAAATCCTGATATTGCAATTGATTACAGGAGTAAAGAAGTTAGTGGACTCTGTATGAAGAACTCGTTCTGCAGAAACTTTGTCTTTAGTGTAATTTCCAGTGTAATTTTTAATCCAGTGCAATTCAGTTTAATTTACTTCGTAATTGACAGCTATGTTTCCTCAGCTAGTTCATTTGCAGTGCGTGACTCAGGCGAGGGGAAAGTTGACTGCACAGTTCAGAGCATTAGCTTCATTTTTTGAATTTGAAACATTGAAAAATATGCGTAACAATGCTTAGATAACTCAAAGTGGCGAACCTAAGTGTTAAAGTTTAGTAGGAGGACTTTAATCCGTCTTCATTTACTCATGAATTGTTTGTGTGATCATTAGTATGCATTCGTACAACTCCTATTACCTTGCTCGTTGATTATAAGTTTCTTCAATACGCTTTGATTTTGTAGCAAATAATCCCTTCGTCTGTTCATAGAGTCGTGCACTGTGAATTTACGAAGCTCAGTGGGTCTCAAACAGTCGGCTCTTTTCAGTTAAAAAAACTTCATGGACTCGTAACGAAACTTTTCCATTTCGGAACCCGTTTTTTGTTGACGTGGAATTCTATTATTAAATTTATCAATTGCTCCGTTGCTCAGAAATTTAGTCAGTCATGTCTAATAATGTTCAATCATTTATCATTCAAGGTGGATTTTATTTGTTAAAATTTAAACTCAAACTTGCTTTTACTGTCTTGTTCGGATCCCTTAAAACAGAGCTAATGGTATTGTGGTTTGATTTGAGTTCCACTGATCTAAGTTGTTTGCTGTACATATGTACTAAGAATTTTGTTCACTGTGGTTGATGCGTATGCCAAAATTTTTGCCCACGTTCAGATTTGCATGCATCTGTGCTTTAAAAGTAGTTTGAAGGATGGCTTGACATTGAATGGATTAGTAGATATTGGCCAATGGAGCTTTGGCAATGTGTGTCACGTAATATACCGAATTCTCCAAACACAGTGGTGTTGAATTCACGACTTTCACCACTGAACCAAGTTTGTATTTAATTGGAAAGGGAGGAATTGATGATGCTCCCTTTCCTGAGTCTTAAAATTGATGAATTAAAATTGAGCTGTGGTATTAACAAAGCTCTTTTTTCTCTTCTTTTCCCGATTTTGTTCTCCTTGGAACTCCGTGATGGTCTACGTCCTCAACCTCACCTTTTTGCTCTCCTCCAACGTTGATTGGACTTTCTCCGACATCTGAATGGCTTCTTCCGACCACGATATGGTCTCGTTCACCCTCAATATGGGCTCGTTCACCCTCAATATGGGCTCGTTCACCCTCAATATGGGCTCGTTCACCCTCAATATGGGCTCGTTCACCCCCACTGTGAGCTCGTTCACCCTCAATATGGGCTCGTTCACTCCCACTGTGGGCTCGTTCACTCCCACTGTGGGCTCGTTCACTCTCACTGTGGGCTCGTTTACCCTCAATATACTCGATTTGGTCTTAACATCGTTCCTTCAATCTCCCACCAACGTTGCACGCCTTTCTATTGTATGCTGTTGAGGAACTTTTTACCAATTTACTAATACTTAATTGTTACAAAATGCAAATTTTTTCGCGAATGATCAATTTTGTGACGTTTGTATGAGCTTTGACATGTCGTTTACTCGTATCATTTCTCGTTCTGCACCCTCGTTTATTGCTCTGAACGAGTATGGCTTATTTAATTACGATGTAAAAATGATCCCTACATACGTCTGCTTACGTTCGTTGCATTCAACTTTGCATACGTTCATTGTATATGACTTTGCATACGTTCATTGTATGATTTCGCTTACGTTCATTGTATTTAACGCATATTATTTTGATACACAATGCATTTTGGCTTCTCTTCGATGGGTGTTGGCACAACAGTGAATAAAGCCTATAAGAGGGTCTCTGTCAAGGGTCCTGTGCTGGCAGAGACAACTCTACCCTGGAGACGTAATATGCCAGGTAAACATTACATTTACTCCAGAATTACTCTATATTACTGTGTCATTAACGCTAAGAGGATGCTCACGTAAGTACATATGGTAGATGATGATTACCGTAGCTTTAGAATGGTGATCACTTAATATTGCATTATGTAAAGAAACATGATAAGCAAGTCAGTCATGTGTTTGTTACTTTAAGTCGAGAATTAAGATCAATATGTATCTGTATGTATAGTTTTTTTCGTCTTTTCAGACGGTCTTACATCGCTAATCCTAATCTATCTTAATATCGCTAGCGTTACAATAATTCTGCACGTATGATCATTAAGTGCCACATTACATGCACATCAAGATATTATCAAGTGTTAATGTTCTGATGTGCGTTTGTATATTATAGGAAATGATTTGAGGCTATATACAAATCCATCTGTGAAATAATATAAATACTTACACAAATGCGGCTCTTATTGGTAGGTAAACTGGCAAAGCCTCGCTATAAGTTGTTAAACTTTCGCTGTAAATGAACTGTGTATCTAAACTCCTTGTCATGTACGGTAAGTGAAAACATGATCGTCTTTGCATTAGCATCACACCCGAAAAATTTGTTATGCTCCAATTTATGTTCGTACTTAGACCAGCAAATGAATAAATCGCACAGGCAACGCAAATGATTTGACTCGTCGTCTACTACTCCTTCTGCCCTTTCCCGATATGGGCGGGAGAGAATAGTTAATTATAGTATTTTATAATAATAATATTATTATCTATTTAGTTTGAATCGTTTTAAAATTTGATTACTATTGTTCATAGGATTAGTATTTTTGTTAATAGAATGCCTACGAGATCATTTTTAGACATCCATTTTGAAGTCACATGTTTTATCCAATTATCATCATTCCATGTGTCTTGTTTAAGATGAGCACACGCCAGTTGCTGTTTTGTTACACGTTTTTGAATTTATTTACCTTGCTTTCTTTGTTAATAATAACTGTAGAAATAGATTATTTATCATGAGTTCGCGTGCATTTTGTACCGTTGCTCGCCTGTGTGGTGGATCCTACACCTCCTTCGAGGTAGACCAGTCTGCAAAATATTTGAAGGTAGTCTTCAATTTTAATAAATCTCGTGTACTTCTGTTATGAGCATTGTAAATTAGTGAAAATGAAGATTCTTTTTAAGTTTGCAGGCTGGGATGTAGTTTTATTCTATAGTTCATGTTAATTAAGTTAATTTACTGCACGATATCACGTAGAACTTTCATTACACTGTTATTGATGTCAGTAAGATGTAATGCTTAAGTTTGCTTGCTTTTTAGATGATTTAATACTTGCATGGGAAATTTTGCTTGAGACTGGAATTGATATACAGGGTGTCCATAAAGTTTCAACAGCACCTCTTCCATAAACAGGATCCCTGAAAACTGACGCAAAATGTGATTAAAAACTTTAATAGACACTGATCACAACAGAACAAATCTGAATAAAATATCTTATCAATTGCATTTGCAATACATTTTTGAAATGGTAAAGAGACTTCATGGACACCCTGTATTATAAATTTTTATCATAGCCTATCCTAGGCCGATATTTTCTTTGAAAACGATCTTATTTTTGCTTTTTTAAATAGAAAATTTTCTTTACAGCCGATCAGTCAAGTAAAACTACTGAACCTGATGGGCTTCGAAAACAGACCTCCGACAACAGTAAGTTCGTACAAGTATAAAAATCAACTCATAAAAACTACCTATATAAGAGACCTCTAACAATAGTGAGTTGGTACATGCATACGGAATAACCTATCAAGATTACATTTAATAGAGAGCTTTACCAACAATAAGAGAGTCCAAGCATGCTTGATAACCCACTAACATAACATGTAAAAGACAGCAGGTATAGAAAAAGTTTAAGCATGCTAAATCACCCATTAAAACTGCTTGCTCGTTCAAGCTGGGTTCCAAGGTAAGTGTACGGTGTAAGAAGGCCTCAAAAACAACACTCAACACCTGCATGGGGGTAATAAATTGAAAGTTTATCGAATTAAAAATGTGAAACGCAACTAACTTCAACCTCGCGAAGAATTGCGAGCCGCTGTGAAGAAAGTTCGACTGTAAAGGTTCATACTTATTTGTTTAGATTTACTTCCGTTTTTCTGTTTTTCTATCTCGAGTACCTCACAACTGAATAACTTTAACAGAGAGTTTCAGAGAACGTTTGTCGTGAAATTTTTCTGCAAATTTCAGTGGGTATTATTTTCATAAGTCATGCAGGCCTGTGTGGTAAAATTCATTTTATTTTTTGCTATTTGTATGCCAGTGTTGCACCAATTGCTCACGAGAGCGTTTTACTATTACTCAACACGTGCTTAGCGTGCGAACTATGATCCTATTTATTAATTTGTAGTTTGTCAGCTTTTGTAAAAAATTTTAACGGGCTTAACCTTTATGAAATTTTCCTGGTTGTATATCATGGCCTCAGAATTTGTTGAAACTCTGTACGATGAGTGTCATCAAGAAAAAAAGACATACATAATTTCAACAAATTCTGAAACATTGACCTAATAATTCGAAAAATATCGTAAGGTATAGCATGTGCATTTTTTTACTGAAAATCAACAAACTACAAATATTTGTGGTTCATTGATTTTTAAAACAAATGCAAATTGTATACACTTCCCGATATTTTTTAAGGTTTTTGGTCAATGTCTCAAAATTCGCTGAAACTTTGAATAAATGTCAGGAAGGGATGGTAACCAAGAAAAAATGACTAAGTCTTCAAAATTCATTGGATATTATTTCTATAGGTCATAAATACCTGGGTAGTGTGATGCATTTGCTTTTTTACCAATTATTCCCCATTGCTGTCTCACACAATAAAGACATCAATCACGCACCCACACATCAATCACGTAAGCCAATTCCGTCCTGTGCTCGTACTTAATTCACGCTCAGGCATTTCAGTCACGTACATTTATTACAACCGTCGTTTTACAAAACCCTTCCGGGGTATAATCGTTAAGGCTGTTGCGACATCAAATAGCTACTATTGAAGGACATGATTCGTTTTCACACAATCCTAAATTCAACTTTCAATGAGAATTTTGGTTTGTTGTGTGCAGACAACGAACACACTCCTACGGCGGCTGAGACTCAGTTGCCATGGAAAAGAAATGACGAAGACGAGGAGGATATGGAACCTCGCCAGGCAGAGCATCCCATGTGGGCCAACAATGAAGACTACGTGTACACAGACTCGCCCTCACACACTTATCTGGGTGAGTGCTTTCATACCTCATGCATAGCGCGTGTATGTGCTTCATACCTTGTGTAGGTGTTCTTATACCCTGTCTAAGTGCTCTCTCACCTAGTGTAAATGCTGTCTCACCTATGTGATCTCTTATCTTGTGTGTGTGCTCTTATACCTTGGGTATGTGCTCTCTCTCACCTTGTGTATGTGTTCTCATAACATGTGTAGGTGACACTTTCTGAATCCCATGTCGTTCATGTTTCATTTTCGCTTCTCTATGAATTTTCATACTTGTTTGTTTTTTCTTTTTTATTTCAGTTTGCCCTTCCATCTTCATTTTATTTTCAATCACATTTTAATTTTCATTAGCCTGTGCATTTTGTTTTTGTCTTGTCTTCACTTGTTTTACTGGCAATCACTCGCTTCACACAATCACTTCACTGGTTTCACAATGGACTTAATTTCTTCAATACGTTGACCATCACATTTGTATAATCCCTGATTTTCTCATTTATTTTTGCAGGTCACCACTTGTTCACTTTCGATGCCATAAACTTTTCATTTGATTAGTAATTACTTCACTATTTTTGAGCAAGCTCGGAGAACAGTCTTACTGTGTTGTTTTGAGTTCCAAATATTTCACGGAAAAATTATCTAACCGTCCATTTGACTTCTAGGCAACAAAGCACATTTGCCAAAAATAAGACAAACATACTTTTGTTCAAGAAAATATGTATCTTGTATTTTCATTTCCTTTACGTAGATTTTTTACTTTCCATCATCAATGTGAGCAATACTCTGGAAAACAAGGTCCTTTTCACTTGAAAAAGTGAAACCAGTTCCCGACGGGAAAGTTAGTTAATCTCATTTTTTTACCCTTATACGTATCGTTTCCTAAAACATTCTACTTTCTGACATGACATTTAGTTTCTGCGTAAGGACCTTCCACATCTCAAACGCTTATTTAAATGACACTAGGGCACCATACAAATTTCTTACCCTAAAATGGCTTATATCCGACGATGCGTTTTGTTTAGATGAGGCAATTTCTGTGCCGCTGAAGCCACGACTGATATATTTGAATTAAAATATTGTCTTTTCTTATTTCTCAACCTTACAAAATTTATCGTACCCATTTCATACTCATCAGCAATTTTGTAAGAATTTAAATACGTGATGAACTTGATGTAAGAAGAGTTTTGCTGAAACAACATCCTGTCACTCAAGACTAACATGACAGTTCACTGACGACTCACTCAGTTCAGACTCAACTATTTCATCAACGTAACTTCACTGCATTACTTGACAAAATGTATGAAATCACTCATATTCACCGTGAAAACCTTACAACATACAGTCTTTCATTCTATGGCAACTTCTTCAAGACTGTTTCGAGCTCTTATTCGTAACAATAATAATTTTGCAAAAGAAATGGACTACTGACTCTACCAACACGGTTCCCAAAGCATTAATCTGAACCTTCGGTAATACTGATCGTCAGCAACTTCCTACAAGCGTAGAAAAAGGTTATTCGAATTCTTCGAGGCGAGTTTTTGAATGCAAAATTAGTCAAGGAGACCAGACCTGCTTCTATAGCCTCATTTCTTCATACCTGCCTTTAAAATTATTCTGTGTGTATTAGTATTCTTATATCTTAAATGGAATTGGTAGCTAATATAACAAAAATATTAATAAGGCATTAACTAGTGGCTGCATCCGCAGACAAGATCGGAGACCCGGCGAAGCCTACCGTCCACGACGTGTTTAAGAAGCGCAACAGTCAAGCGTCGCTATACAGCATAGACGAGGCGAGCGACGGCTCAGACGGCCATGCCAACGCGGCATACGCTCGCCGCAGCAGCGTGCACAACAGCCCTCACCGAGACGGAGGTGAGGTCTCTCGATGTCTTACTAGGGGATCAATTGCTCTGGGATTGGGTGATCAACGGCTCTGGGACTGAGTGATTAAGATCTAGGACTGGGTAATCAACGGCTCTAGGACTGAGTGATCAACAGCTCTAGGACTGGGTGATCAACAGCTCCAAAACAGTGGTTTGCATTTTGTAAGATTTGCTAATTTTCAGCTTTACTCCATTAAGGCCGAAAGCTGAAAAAACGCTAGAATGATGAAACTTGATAGAAATCCTAACTGTGCCGCGTAAGGGACACTGCATGAATTTCATACAATTCACGTCAATAGAAGCCAAGATATTGTCATTTCGAAACATCTACGCACAGGTATTCGGGCGAAAAATCACCAAAAAATCTACCGTAAAATAAATGGCTTTTTGACGTTCAATTTAGATAACAGTTAGCTCACTAGAGAGTCTGTATCAATATATGCATTTCAGTGGTACAATAAATTCGCTTTGGCTACCGATCTTACTTAAAGTAGGAGATATAATAATATATTATAACAGTTTTAATAGTATTTATATTCATACAATCAATGTGGTATGAAGAAGCTTGTATGGAATTTAGGAAGCCTTGTGATAATTTTCAAAGGATTGTTGATGCAGGCCTACGTCACATTTCCTGCACGTGAATGATGCTCTGCCTTTGCAATATCTGCACGCTTTTGCCTGTTCACATTGCAATCCAGTGATGTTATGAAACTTCAATCTAAAATGAGCAGCGCTATTTTAACGACGAGTAGAAAAATCTACGCACCGGCACTAATGAGTGAAAACACTAATTAATAGTTTAAACCAGGGTAATCAATAGCTTTAAAATACCAATTCATCGCTTTAAGGTATGGTAATCCAATAGCTTGTACAGAAATTACTTTTTCATATTCATAGGGTAATTTCCAAATATGAAGAGATGGAGAGAAATACTCTCAGTAGCAGATGCTGATTTAAATGAATATTGTATATGTAGCAGTTGGTTCAGGTGGGATGGTTGCTTAACACGTTGACTCCGAAGTGGTGCGTATGTGTACCACATAGGTTAGGTCCTGTAATTTTTTCAGATCCTTCTAGTGACTATGCGTACAAAGTGAAGTTTTACACCAATCAGGCAATCGGAGTCAACGTGTTAAGTGTTGTCAAGCACGACGTGAATGAAGCCTGTTGAACTTCAAAATCTTCTTAAAGCGCTCAATCTAGCTGATTTAGTTTTGCAATTTGCAAATAGTGATGAATAAAAATATTCAGCAGTTAGTATTTCTTCATTTTTTTATGAAGATGATGATCAGCATGAGTGACTTCACAGAATTATTCTGCATAGTAAAACTTGATTAACGTAATTATTTTCTTTCCTTCAATAAAGGAAAAGTCAAAATACACCATCTAATAAAAATATTCTGAGGCCTACATGTTATTAGCTTCATTTCCCATCAATGTCTCATTTGAACCCTCATTTGCTTTTCTGAACGCATTTTATGTATCACAGTATTGGAGGTTGGATGTTATGTTCCAGTCCATCATATTTACGCAAAGGAATTGTAACTTCAGGTATTATCATAAGCTTATATGAATTTTCGTACAAATAGCTTCAACGTTGTGCGTCCGGAAGGTACCTTTCGTTACAATCTTGTCCACAGCACGCGAATTTAACTTTACTTGCTGTGAACTCGAAGGTTGGTAACGGTACGAAGAGTTATGTCGGTAGACAAAGGGTCAACCTACTGAAATCATAATTCATCAAAAGAAAAGTTGAACTGAATATTATTGCAAATCCTACCTGGATGTGTTGCAGGCCGGAGACGAGCGTCAGCTTCCGACAATCGCCGTTCGTCACTCAAGTCTCTCAAAGACGACAACAGCTACTGGAGGACGGCCCTCAACGAAGCCACGCGTAGGGGCATGTCCAAGAAAGAGTCCAAAGACCGCAGCAGCGAGCCCAGCAGTAGGAGAAACTCCGGTTTCGAAAAGCCGCTGGTAAGCCTCGCTGAAAAAATTCCCATTAGTTTCACTACCATGACACCAGTTTCACTACCATGACACCAGTTTCACTGCCAAGACACCAGTTTCACTACCAAGATATTATTGGTAGTATTTTACATACATGGGATCATAGTTTGTTGAGGTAATTACACAAATTTGCAGTTCTAATGAGAGTGTTTGATTAGGTCAAACTGATTTCAATCTGGGTGGAGAGGAAGAAAGGGGTTTTTAGACGAGTAAGCTGAGCGGTAGCTATTTACGAGAGAGCATAACAGATTTTAAATTACTATGTTATGGCCGTAACATTAAATCCGGAAATGAAGATTATACACAGTACTCGTAAATGTGTTAAAGACCGAAAGGCATGCTCTTGCAAAGGTTAGTGTTGCTCCAATTATTTTCAGAGAGGAAGTCCTTTATCACACCCACGCATTTCATTATGGACACAAATCGAGATATTAGACCATTCCCCTTGATAAAAATTATGAANTCATTTGCTTTTCTGAACGCATTTTATGTATCACAGTATTGGAGGTTGGATGTTATGTTCCAGTCCATCATATTTACGCAAAGGAGTTGTAACTTCAGGTATTATCATAAGCTTATATGAATTTTCGTACAAATAGCTTCAACGTTGTGCGTCCGGAAGGTACCTTTCGTTACAATCTTGTCCACAGCACGCGAATTTAACTTTACTTGCTGTTAACTCGAAGGTTGGTAACGGTACGAAGAGTTATGTCGGTAGACAAAGGGTCAACCTACTGAAATTATAATTTATCAAAAGAAAAGTTGAACTGAATATTATTGCAAATCCTACCTGGATGTGTTGCAGGCCGGAGACGAGCGTCAGCTTCCGACAATCGCCGTTCGTCACTCAAGTCTCTCAAAGACGACAACAGCTACTGGAGGACGGCCCTCAACGAAGCCACGCGTAGGGGCATGTCTAAGAAAGAGTCCAAAGACCGCAGCAGCGAGCCCAGCAGTAGGAGAAACTCCGGTTTCGAAAAGCCGCTGGTAAGCCTCGCTGAAAAAATTCCCATTAGTTTCACTACCATGACACGAGTTTCACTACCAAGACACCAGTTTCACTACCAAGGTATCATTGGTAGTGTTTTACATACATGGGATCCTAGTTTGTTGAAGTAATTACACAAACTTGCACTTCTAATGAGAGCGTTTGATTAGGTCAAACTGATTTCAATCTGGGTGGAGAGGAAAAAAGGGGTTTTTAGACGAGTAAGCTGAGCGGTAGCTATTTACGAGAGAGCATAACAGATTTTAAATTACTATGTTATGGCCGTAGCATTAAATCCGGAAATGAAGATTATACACAGTACTCGTAAATGTGTTAAAGACCGAAAGGCGTGCTCTTGCAAAGGTTATTGTTGCTCCAATTATTTTCAGAAAGGAAGTCCTTTATCACACCCACGCATTTCATTATGGACACAAATCGAGATATTAGACCATTCCCCTCGATAAAAATTATGAACCTCCCTCTGAAAAGGAATAGATTGTGCAGTGCATCAAACAAAAAATGAATACGAAAAGAGCAGCATTAATTGAGCGTACGACATAACTGTATAACCTCAAATGTCAACCTTTAGACAAGCAATTGCTTTTAAAATATCCGCGTCGTTGCATTCTTTGTGAATTATATACCAAGTCTATGAAATTAATGTATCTGAACACTGGTCACCGAGATTATCGGTGATGTTACGCAATTTTTTTAACATTGAATTTAAGATAAACTGAGAGTACCAAGCCGTGGCGTTAATTATTTAGCCATGATTAGTAATATCTAGCAATCCTGACTGAGCTCATTATGGGGAAAAGGTGTGATGCTATTATCGTATGTACTTTCTGGTCTTTGTTTCTCAGATAGACATTAGTTTTATCTAAGGATCCAGCAACGCTCGTATCGAGCCTATGATGGGATTTGCTTGGGCATGCCTTTTTTTTGTTTGGGCTTTGCTTTCTTGGAGGTGGCTAACGTACCGAAATTTTGTACGAGTATATCAGTTAATGTTCTCTTCTTCTCCTCACTTCAACACTTCAACTTCACGAGGCACGTTGCTTGTCTTGCTTTCTAAAGGGGTTTATTGCGGACTTATTTCAGCCAAGCTTCTCCTGTAGTTCCACTTTAATAACATTAAGCTATACAGTAAACCTTGTCATGAATGAACGGAAGAAAAATATTTCTTATCAAAATGCAATTTTGGGATTAATTTTCATTCTGCAGATCAATTTCATGCATGCGTTTCATTTTTGAGAGTACAATGGCAGCTTAATTTCAACTTAAAATAAGTGAAGAGTCCAATGGCAGATTACTTACATAAATGAGCGAGTAGGTCACTCGACACCATTTTAATTTCAACTTTAAATAAGTGAAGTTCAATTTAAATAAGGCAAGTTGACTTTAATTATGACAAGTTCGATTAAAGAAAGACAAGTTCAGTTTAAGTAAGACAAGTTCAGTTTAAGTAAGGCAAGTTCAGTTTAAGTTAGGCAAGTACAATTTAAATAAGGCAAGTTCAATTTACGCAAGTCAAGCTCAATTTAGAAGGAACCAAGTTTAAAGGAGCACAAGTCAATATCATATTTCAATTTTATAACAACGAATATACTGCAACAAATGGTGGTATCTAACAAATTTAGTTCTGGTATCTAATATACTTGCGTGTTGCACATATTTCCGCAAGTTGTGTTACTCATTTTCCATAAGAAGACTTGGTTGAGAGCATTACTCCAATTTGAGCGATTGTGACTGCAGTGAGATCGGTTTTATTTTATCACCATTCAAAAGAGATGTAAAACCAGGAATGCTCAGAAACGCCTCACATCATGCATGGAACTGAAAAAAATACGGACCATACGAGTTACAGAAAATATTTTTAATGCATAGGAGTAATTTTTAATGAGAATGTCTTTGAAATGAATTTGACTTATTATATTGCATAAAAACCTAATTTTTTTAAAAACAAATGGTTAACATTAGTCATATTGTAAAAAGATATCTTAATGAATCGTCGTTAGTTTTTATAGAAATGTGATATACTGGCTGAGTACATTCATGTTATGTAGCGACATATTAATAAATTAGGGATCATGTGTGTTGTGGACTACTCTCGAATATCAATGCAGGTAATAGCGACATACCCAAATTTTCTACTTCTAAACATATGTAAGGAATCGTAATATTATACCAAATTGTACTTCAAATCTAACTTGGTTGCCTTAAATTGAACTTGACTTATTTTGAATTGAAGTTAAAATAATTTACTGGGTGTCCATAAAGTCTCTTTACCACTTAAAAAATTTTAGTACGGTAAATGATGAGTTTTTATGGACACCCTGTAGTTTTAATTGCTATGTTCAGAATACACTTACAAAACGTGTAAGACCGTTTATAATTGAGCAGGAGTCACCAGCTGGGAGCGTTGGATGTTTATTGAACACTGCAATCAAAGAAGAGGACTCAAAGTCTTCTACGTCTCCGAGCACAAAGAGGGACGAACACGTGATCAACATGGAGAAATATGAAAAGTCCAATTCGGATGCAGGAGATGAAACTAAATTTTAATATAAATGTTACTTACATTGATTAAGTTGTAAATTTAAAGGAGCGATGTGGTGAAATTGTTGCTGATATGATGCATGGTATTGTATTTAGTACTTGTAAGAGTTCAAGAGCTCTGAGCTTATTGTGGAAAAATTGTACAGTGAACGTGGTGTTCGATGTTTCATCAGCTGTAAAGACAAGTTCGTTTCACATACCATGTTGTGAAACCATTTTATTTTTGTGGAGCAAGATTGGGGACGTTAACCTATTTCTCATATTGAAACCATACGTGGGCAGCATTTGAACATTACGTGCAACTGGATCTCAAAGTGTCTATTTACAAATCGGGTTTTATTCGAAAACTTCAGAAAATGGTTCCATGTTAGTAACTTTGCTCAAAATAGAAAAGAAAACTGAACGAATGTTTGTTTCATCTTTCCGTGGAGTTTTTTTTCATTTCACTCACTTCGACATTTTAGTCATCTAACCTAGCATAAAATTAAATAAATTTCCATGCTGATCTAGAAAATATGTGATACGAGCAACCTTGAGAAAGAAAATAAACCAGTTAAGTGCAGTTTTCTATATGAAAGTAAATTCGACCTTGATAGGTTTAAATGTAGCTTGTAATTAGAGAAACATGTGGCCATTTTTCAAAACTTATAGTAAGGAGTCAGAAATGAACAATTGAAAAAATATGTTAATTAGCTGGTTTAGGTATTTTTAAATGCTTTACCATTGTTAGCCAATAGAAGTACTTTTAACGAGCAACGTTGCTTCCTCCTATTGTGATTCTACAAAAAGTGTTCCTTGGAATTGAGACCTAGTGCCTTGCTAAATAGTCATTTTAACTCTAAACTCTATTCGATAAGAAAGGAAAGCGATCAAAGTCAAACTTTATCAACATCGCCAGTGAAATTTTGTAAATATATAATATAATTAGAATAGTATACAAACTCATTGCTTAAGTATGCGAATGAACTCATGAATATTTCTTTAAAACAAATCAGATTATTCGTTTTTAATTTCTCAATAATGAGAACAGCTCATTTAGGTACTAAGAGAGCACAAAGTCTAAGTTTATTGAACTTTAATTTTTTGCTCGTTGAACGTTTAAACTTGACTAAAAATACCTAGCAGGGCTTAAAAGTATTCATACACTGGTTTAAACGATTCAGTAACACGTTGTATACTTAATTAACCATCTATTTTCAGATTTTTGTAACTATGAGTTTATTACTAGGAAACCAATGTACTAGATTTCAGCCACAAACAAAAGCTTCAATAATATTAACACGTTGCCTGCGATTACCTAGCCGGTGCAAATCTTTACTTTGTACACACAGTCACTAGAAAGCCTTGAAAAAATTATAGAACCTAACCTGAGTGACCCACCGGCGGGTCGTATCGCACTCAACGTGTTAAAATATCAAAATTGTTTGGGGACTTGAACTTCGTTTGAATTTTTCGTGTTACTTTTTGTGAATATGTTGTTACTGAAGAACTGTCTCGTTGCCATACCACTTGCACGTTCTACTTCACTTCTGTAACTCTAATATAGGCATAATATTTAATAGCTTAAGAAATTCCCTTGCTATTGCTTAATTAGTATGCCTAATTTGTAAAATAAGAAAATGTCTAGTTTTAGGCCTTTTCTAAGCAAATTCCTAACTTCTATCTCACAAGGCGTATAATATAAGGCATCCAAACTGGGCATCGTCGTGATATTAAAGCGTTCCACTCTGTCTAGTTGGTGCGTAATCTACGGCCAACTCTTTGAAAAGATTAACTTTGAAAACTGGGCAACAGTTTCGAATCCAAGAGGATGAAAGACTTCAGGTCTGTGAGTAAACCGGTAGCAACAAAGATATGTGATTTTTAACGCGTATAAGTACAGCAAATGCATTAATTTGCGAAAATATTTATTCCCTAAGTCTGAGAGGAAAAGAATTTCATCAGGTTGGGCAGTGCCTTGATGGATTTGTGAATTTCCTCATGATTGTGATTTTGGAGAATTCCCTACCTACGTAGACTATGTATAATTTTATTTTTTTGCAAAAAGCGCAATATATGAATGTTGATACAAACCTTCATAAATGTCTCAGAGAAATTATGTTTTATTAATCCTTTTTAGTGGAATATATCATTGATTGAACTTGAAAATCGTGACCAGTAAAAAGTGCTCCAGAGAGAATAAAGATTTGACAACAACTTCCGAATACAGTGAAAGAACGAACAAAAATATGATATAGGATTGCCACGCAGAGAACGAGTAGAAAAGAGAATTTATTATTTTGAACACGCAATAACCTACAACTATTAGTGCTAATTACATGATGTAGCATGTTGTCCCAGGGTAGCAAATGTTACTCTATTTGCTTATGCTTATAAAAGATGAAAAAATACTGATAGTTAATACGATAAAAACAAAAAATGCTAAAATTAATGAATACATAAGAAAAATATTCTTACCAAGATGCACAAAAGTCGTAAGTTTTAAGGTATAAGCACAATATCGAAACAAATTGACACTAGTTTAGTTTTTCGCTGCGTACAATCCTTGCCCAAGTGATCTAAGAAGTCCAAATTTTAAGAAACACGACTATGAACGAAAAATCAGGACCATTTTGTGAAGGATTGCCCTTGGCTTTCATATCAACAAATCCCTCAACTTTGCATCCGTTAATATCAATGATTGTTGCAAACATCAACCTGTATAGTTTGAGTACGACGAAAATGCGAAAGAATACTGCAGAATTGGGAATAAATAAATAAACTCTAATTGAGTTTATTGAGTTTATTATTATTCTAATTGTGTAAATTTTAAGGCTTTAACACACCCGATCAAATTGAAGGGGGTAAAGTAATTTTTGTTTCCCATATTATTCCTCCAGAATAATTACATAGTTGTGAGGTTCTACTAAATTCACTCCTATGATGGAAATGATCGAAATAATTTTTTATATAAATGCCAAGGGTAATACCCATTTGAATTTTTCAGTTCTCAAAATATCTTAAATTCCGGAGTACAACTCGAAAAAGTATTCTAAACGTTGAAAAACTACTTTACCAGTGTGAATTTGACCAGGTAATGTGAAAACAGCCTCCCTGCAAAACAACGAAGACGATGTTAAAACGGCAACACGATTTCAAAACGACGGGACAATTTCAAAACGACGGGACAATTTCAAAACGACGGGACAATTTCAAAACGACGGGACAATTTCAAAACGACGGGACGATTTCAAAACGACGGGACAATTTCAAAACGACGGGACAATTTCAAAACGACGGGACGATTCCAAAATGGCAAGACAATTTCAAAATGCTTTAACTGGGTAAAAACGGCACAACGATGTGAAAACGGAACAACGATGTGAAAACGGCACAGCGATGTGAAAACGGCACAGCGATGTGAAAACGGCACAGCGATGCTAAAACGACACAGCGATGCGAAAACGGCACAG
>VCRD01000278.1:119607-134690 GCA_006783055.1 Trinorchestia longiramus
ACAGTGTATTTTACGAGTGGTGTACTCTCTGTGTACCACGAGTCACGTACTAACTATGTACCACTAGTCACATATAGCGAATAGTTGTGTATTCCGAGTCATGTAATTATTGCATAGCGAGGGCCATATTTACGTGTGTACTAAATGATATATGACTATTGTGTACGAAAAGTTATATATGTACGTAATTATTGTGAAATATGAGTCAGGTAATAATTAGGCTAAAATTGATGACAGAGTATGACTGTAACATGTTTTCGTATCCTTCTTTACTCCTGGTGCCTGTGTGTGATTGAGGTGCATGTGAAGGACTGAAGTCGTGTGTGATTAAGGTGCTTGAGCGTGATCGATGTTTTAACTTTTGATGGCATGGGATTTGGGTAGCAGAACAAGAATGAATCAATCGGCTCGTTGCTGTTGCCATATTCTATTTTACATAAACCTTTCTATTGCTGTGTGAAGGGAATTGTCTGCTTTTGGTATCTATTAAGAGTAACGCTATATTTGGTATCTAGCAAGAGTAACGCTATATTTGTCTCTAGTGAGAGTAACGCTATATTTGGTCTCTAGTGAGAGTAACGCTATATTTGGTCTCTAGTGAGAGTAACGCTATATTTGGTCTCTAGTGAGAGTAACGCTATATTTGGTCTCTAGTGAGAGTAACGCTATATTTGGTCTCTAGTAAGAGAAATGTTATATTTGGTATCTAGTAAGAGTAATGCTATGTTAGGTATCTTGTAGGACTAACGCTATGGTTCCTAATGCAGAAGGAAGAACGACGAAGTTTAACGTATGAAGATAAGAATCCTTTTCCTCCCATTATTCTAGCAGTGGAAGCGAAACTTTCAACGTTCACACTTAAACGTTTTTCAAATTAATAGAAAATAAAATCAGCCTCTTTTAGATTACATTCACAAAGTACAATAACATTCAAGAAAGAGATGATAGAGACTTGCGTATATTATGGTACTAATCGTCAAAACCGTCAGCGAAGAAATAAACCCCAGTATGGATCTTAAGAAATGGCCAAAGAAAAGAAAGTCTCCAGATCTCCCAGCAAAAAAATGACAAAAACACTGACCAGAATATTCTGAAAGGACAGCAAGCAATAAAACTTTTTTTGTACAAAAGCTACAAAAATATTGGAGTGGCGGAATCTTGTCGAGAAGTGTTAGGACAACGAAAATGGGCATGAATATTCTTCAGAGGGAATTGGTTTTTGAGCCAAGCATGAACTAGAGAACCGTGCACGAATGAACATTCACGAACAATGTTGACATAGACGACATGACCGAGCAAGTTGTACATCATCGGTAAGAGAACGCGTGTGCATCACATAGTACCAACTTTTACTGAACTTTGTTAATATTAACCTTGCAGCAAGAATTTGAGTTTCTAGGAATAAAAAGAGCGTCAGATTAAAAGCACGTCTCAACATTAACCTTTGAGGAAGAATTTGAGCTTTTAGGAATAAAATGAGCATCAGATACTAAAAGGCAGGCGAGAAAAGATGCAACTGTTATTATAATCGATTGGTTAGCAGTATTTTGTTGGAGAGTACATTAAAATAAATTTTAGGGAACGGACACGCAGAAAAAACTGCTAAATTTAGATGGTGAGATCTCATTGGAGGTGAAAATATGCAGAGAATAGTTTTTAAATGCTCCGTTTCAAAGAAATTGTAAGCAATTCGGACATGCAGGGTTGCAAGCAGTACTTGCATTTATACAGAGTTGTTTGGCATGGGGCGTTGATGAATGCCATTATATTTAACATAAAGTGCTCTCAAGAAATATGAAGTGAAAAAATTTTGAATAGAAAAAGAACAATAATAATAGCAGTAAAAAATTCTTCCATGGAATATGAAAGAATATTTCATATATTAGTTTCATTGAAATTAGGGCGTTTTAAATATTCTTTTCAATAAGCAAAGAGAATTCTTTGGATTTCAGTATAGGAATGATAGTGGAAACGCATTCAAAACGAAATTCTAAAAAAATCATCTGCCTTAATGAGTGGAGTATTTGGCGAAAATTTTTGCGAAAGGACTCATCTTACAACAGAAATGCCATGAGAGAAAAGAAATAGACACGGAATGCCTTCAGGAAAGCCTATGTCTGCCTGTCTCGGATTTTTCGCCGCCGAAGCCGCAATCAGGAGCTCGAGTAAATCCTCTTAGCGGAGTCTGAGTCTTCTCTAGCGCCAAGTAATGCGGGACTCCGAGTGCCGATACCCCGGTCTTGGGCTTGGTTGGGAACCCACCTGGGCCTAGTACCACCACCTGGGCCTAGTACCACTACCTGGGCCTAGTACCACCACCTGGACCTAGTACCACCACCTGGACCTAGAACCACCACCTGGACCTAGTACCACCACCTGGACCTAGTACCACCACCTGGACCTAGTACCACCACCTGGGCCTAGTACCACCACCTGGGTCCTCAGTCGACTGAAACCCTTTCTGGGTGAACACTTCATTGACACACAATTTCTTAGAGCAACCACTTCCATTCTTTGACGAGCTATTCTTAGAGTGTGGGTATTTGAACCTAACATTCTTTGGGCCAGTTACTTCCCGTGTTGTTCGTGTCCTGAATTACTCTTATGGAACATACAACTCCATCAGTTTGAATCTAATTGAGCCGACTATTTCTTAAGAAACAATTGACATATGCGATTAAATATCTTTTCAAGTCTTCCGCGTGCAGAATCTCTGTATTCTTAGCCTACTACTTCTCTCACCTAAAAAGTTGTATGTCTTGCATTCCCTGATCCCACAACTCCTAGTGCACACCATTTCTTAGTCCTGCCAACTCTACATACATAGTTTTATATTTGTCACGCCTACCATATCTAGTACCCAAGACATTCTTGCTCCGCAACAGCAGTTCTTCAGCCGCCAAATTTTCGTATTCCCAAGAGACAGACGACGAAACTGGCATATTTTCCCCCGATGTTGGCTTTTTAAAACTTTGATACTTTTGTGGGACTAGTCACCATTTTTTCCTTGCAATGTTAACATCCTACAGCCAATAATTGGTGTGATTTTTTATTTACATATTAGTAAATACGTAATAAATACTTTTTATTAATCTACAAGAAGATGAAAATTCAGGACGTTAGAAGGAACTTGCCAAAAACATGCCACTTTGCAAAAAAATATACTCTATTTTATAACGCTGTAATATACTAATTTTTGAAGCTAAAAGGTTGAAATAAGTTTCATTGCAGGGAACAAGATTAAAAATTTTAGTTATTACCCTAGATTTGATGATCAAACCTTCCTTTTAGGTATAATTTTTTCTCTACGACTTCTTTAAGAACTAACACTGCATAGGTCAAATTTTTTACGGCCAGATAGGTTACCATTTTTAAACCGAATGACTTCATTTATTGCCTAAAACGATACTCTATGGCTTTCTATTTGTAATTTAATTACTACGATCAACTTCACCAGTTTGGTGTAGCGAAATATGACCTGTAGTGCTGGTATTGAAAACGGAGGCATACATACGTGTGCCGTACGTATAAAGCAGTACAAAAAATCACGATTAAGCGGGAAATATTGACAATGAATTCAAAAAGTCATTAAATTCCAAAATTTTACAAGTGTGCAATTCTTTATAATTCAGAGTGCAGTTAAACTTGTGTTTGGAATCCGAGAAATCATATTGACACAATTAGGTGTCTCCACTCATTGGTTAGATAATTATATATCCAATTATATAAAATAGACGTAAAATATAAACAACATCAAAAATGAAAACCTAAAGAAAAAAAATGAACCGGCACACTAGGGTAGGCATTGAGAACCAGAACTTAAAAAAGTAGGAAGTAATTAACAAGACAGTATTTACGAGCATAATCTCGAAACTCTGCTTTACACCCATTTCTTCACAAGGTCTTCTTTGTGTTAAGCACTAAACAG
Organism: Trinorchestia longiramus; assembly: GCA_006783055.1. NCBI lineage: Eukaryota > Metazoa > Arthropoda > Malacostraca > Amphipoda > Talitridae > Trinorchestia > Trinorchestia longiramus. The sequence goes on from VCRD01000278.1 coordinate 123,536, forward strand.
GAAAGCTGTTGAGCATACTCTCGTTAAAAAATGAAATAAAGAAGGGAAGAGGTTGGCCTCTGCCTTTTTACTATAATTTTATCTTCTATGTGAAGATTTTTTGAAAGTTTTATTTTCCGGAGTTTTCTTGGATTGCGTCCTGTATAATACATATGCAAATATGCTCAATTATATTGCATAGCAGCTGCTCAGTATGATTTATATGAATTAGAACAGTTTTCGTTAAATATCTTCAAATCACTACTTTATACACGGAATACGTTTCATTTAGATATTGTTTATGCAGAAATACTTGACAGAGCATGCTAGCATAGGCTTTCTGTATCTGATTCGTTGTTTGTATTAATAAACAAAAAATTCACTTGATTGGAATCATTGCCGTTGAATGGGCAAAGAAGTGCAAAAACACTGTCGTTTATACTCCGATTCGGCGCTTACTACTTACGTTTACACCAAAACAAAACCTATCGGGAATAATTCTTATTTTCAATGGGATTTAACCCTCGAGCCATTCTCAGTTATACGCAACAAGTTAGCAAGCATCCTGCCTTCCGAGTCGAGCTCTTTCTTTCTGTCAATTAACTTTCCTCATATTTCCCTGGAAAATATATTGTAGAAGATATCCGCATTGAGTCGTTCTAATCCCCTAATCTACTTTCTCCCAAGCTGTTCGGGTTTATGTCTGAGAAATTGAGAAGATTTGTTTTTTTGTTCCAAAAACCTTTCCTCGAGTTTGCTATGCATTAGTCTGCGTGAACATTTCTTGATGCGCTGTAATCAACCTCGTTGTTCTAAGTCTTTAAAAAAGTACCTGCAACTCGAAATTTCATTCGACTCGAGTTAGGTTATTTACTTTTTGACGCTGGCCAATCCTTCACACTGGCATCGAATTTTTATATAAATTTTAGTAGCCTAAACTTGAAATTTAAATATTCCTTAGCTTTCGTTAGAACAGTTATTATTCAAAATTTATCCCTCCTTTTCTATTTCTATCTAATTTTTTGACAGAAGTAATTACAATGTCTTAAAGACTGCTGTAAAATAATGCTTTTCTCTGCCAGTCAATAAAATTCAGCAAAAGGGTGTTCATTGTCATACAATGTGTCTTGTAGAGTAGTTAGATTGTAGTTATTATATCATCGTAGTTGTTCAAGCTACGTCAATGAACTCAGTTTTAGTAGCTACTTTGCTACAACAGATTGGAGGTAATTTTCATGGCTCCAGACCATTGTTTCTCAAAGTTTTTTCAATCACCGCCCCTTTAGGACACTATTTGATTTTCCACCGCCCCCTAATGATTATATTACTGTATATTATACAGCAATATACGCCCCCCATTCAAGGCGTACCCTCCTACCGCCCCCTTGCATTTCCTCAACGTCCCTAGGACGACGGTACGGACCACTTTGAGAAACACTAAACTCTAGACAGATACAAGATAGTTTTAGTCACAAACCGTAGTTATACCAGAGATAAAAACTTAGTGAACCTGAGATCTCCCCATGTAATACGTATATATATATATATATATATATATATATATATATCATGAAACTGAACTAGCTTACGGGAAAAATGAAGGAAAAACGTATTCATGATAACAAATAATGGCATGAATCTAACAGTAATAAAAGTTGTAAAACAATTTTTTCAAAAGTAACGTTAAACTCAACATTCTGTACAGTAGATTAAATAAATATAACAAAAACAAATGGTACCCAAAGAACGTAGGACCAGAATGATACCACCTCTGCACAACGAACGCCACTAAGCAGAGTCTGTATTATTCCACCGCCCTTATGTACACACAAATTCGAGCTTGTTTTTTGAACATTACTATTCGCTGCTTGAAGTCGATGCTTTAAAATTAGTTCTGGAATTACAACGTAAAGTTGAAATGGCCATATCAAGAACAACGCACATCAAGTTTTGTCTGTACTGAATTCACTGGTACGAATATAAAGAATTAAAATCTGAAGGCTCCATGCATGACAATGAATTACAGAGCAACATTATTGGTAAATTTTTGATTCCGTCACAAATTCTCTAACTTACAAGCAATCGTAATATAGTTCACTCCACTATTGAATATTTTACCCACTTTCACTGAAAACTCTCTCGTCACTAATTTAGAACTAAACATTTTCAGGTTAATCTTGCATAAGCAATTGTAGCACCTAAAATTATGAATGTTTTTTGTCACTTTAAAAATCAATTTGGGATGGTATAAAAATGTCCAAAGGATTTGTGTTAAACTAACATTTTTCCAACACATTAAAGAAGTTAATTTTAGACTCGAACAATTTTCTCAGACCGCATGAGCTACGTGCATATGATAGGAAGATTCAGATGTTAGGTATTAAATAAAAATCCTCAATAGTATCACAACACATTGAATAAACTTGTCTCTTCAGACACCTAAAAAATCAAATTAAATAACTGAGGGCTAACAAATACTGCAAATACCAATTCAAATTAAAGTTGGAAAACAATATGTGATAAAATTATTGTATAAGAACTTAATTCGGCTAAATAAATACATTATGGCGTTTATGAAGAAAGGAAAATATTCAAAATAAGGATATCATATTTTCGAGAACATCATCTTGACGTAAAAGAAGTCTGTGATGCTCATTTAAACTCACTTTAGAATCTGACACTTCAAATGCTTAATAGAAAAGGCACACCATTTTCTGCATCCAAATGTTCTTCGAGCTCTTACGAAATATTCGTCACGTTTCACAAACCAAATTATAATAAAACTGGTCGAAGTCCATCCACAACTCGCTTCTACCAAGTCGGATAAGTGAGCATGCACATTAAATTGGTTTGATTTCCTGACTTGCGGATTCGAACATTTCTCTCTGAATTTTTCCCCTTTAGATTTCGAAGTATTTATGCTTTACCAATTGGCTTTATGGAAACTCATCAGTATTATTGCACAGATATGTTCCACTTTATTTAGAATATTTATGCATCAAATTGTTTGGAAATTCTCAAATTCAGTTATCCGGTGTGATAAATGTCCTTCTCCTCTCAGTAAATAAAATAACATAATAATTCTGACACAGAAAAAGAGCAATTTTAGTAAAATTGAAAGACCAATTGTCTGGTAACTATGCACTTGACCGTATTTAATATTTTTGTTCTGATGCAAGTTGCTATGGCTTCATATATGCATTCCGGGCGTCAGAAGACAGGCTCTAACCACTATTTTTTTCGAAGCCTGTTATGTATGTTTAATAATAACTAGTTGTTCGTGATAATAAAAGATTTCGGAGGAGAATGTGAGTAGTCATCGTAAATCATGAAAACAGTCGTTTGGTTCTCTACACCTTCTGTGATTTGCGGGTTGAGTTATGGATGCAAAAATATTTCTACCCAAGATTCCAAATCGAATTCTCCGAAACAGACATTGCATTGCAATATTAATAGCCTTGTGTCGGACTTACTAATTTATTAGTAAGTCCGATTAGTTTTAAATTTTTACTAATTTATTTAAATGTCCCTTTTATTTACTGTATTACTGATGTGATATTTCATTATTGCGCATAGATAATTTTGAGGATTTTTCCAAGCTCAAGTCCAACTGTAACTTCAAAGGAAATAGTGTACCTCAGTGGCAGTGAACTCAGATGCTATTGATTGCTCCTTAAAATCCCTTTCGAAAACTTGTGTCCCGACATGAATTTTAACAAACGACTTTTGCCTATATCTGTAGTTTATTTTTTGTTGTACCTTAAAATAAAATGATAAATAAAAAAGGGACAGTGCCATGTGGTAACATATATGCGTACTAGGATCTTCTTCATGTATCATAATCCTGTTTTTTTGCGCACATATACATGTACTTCACGTTTTCAACTGACCATGCTATCTTGGATACATAAAATAATGCTCATGTGCTCAATAGAATCACAGAGTTCAGAAGAAACTACAGTTCATGTTACAGACCTTTCACAGTGACTCTGCTTCTTCTGGCCAAAATCGAGGGAAGACAACATTTTCTCTGATATGACTTCCAACGATTAAAAATCTTTGAGCGTAGAAAAACTTTACGTTTCTTTGACATCATTCTGCCTGTAAAATTTAAGAACGGATGGTTTTATTCTGTTCAGCTACGTACAAGCCTTGGTTCCTTTAGTGTTTAATCGAAAAAAAAATTGAATTTGCCAGCACACTGAGGTGCTTTGATCTCGCATTTTTTTTATCCGCTTATTCGCAGGAGTTGAATTTATGCGCTGAAAGTTAATGCATTTTAGTTTAGCTCTTGCCATCTTTTCTCCAAGGACAAAGATGGCATTAGGGTACAACTTAAAAATTTCTGATGCTCGTGTGGACTTTCGATCAAACATGTCAAACTCATCAATTTGTAAATAACTCATTCAATTTCACGCAGAAAGTGCAGATTTTGCGAAAGTTAATTTTAGGTTCCGATGAAATGTTTTAGAGAGAAGCTGTTATTATCATAATACTGAATTGAGTTTCAAGAACAGATATTAAATGAAACTAGAAACTGAGAAAGCAGTTCTTTGTTCAATTTCATCAGCAGTTTCAAGTTTTGTCAATTTTTTATTGATTGTAAGAAATTTCGAAATGGCTTCTAAAACACATCCTTGGGCACGTTTCTCGGCGATGAGATATAATCCAATAAAAATTTAGCTCCGTTGGCTCTACTTATAAGTTTTTCTTTCACGAAACAAAACAAATATTAGGAAAATCAGGAGTGTGGTTTGAAATGAAATCTGATCAATGATATCATAACTTTCTATTGTATCTTGAAGCTTGAAGTTCAACACTTTACAAATTCTGATGTTTCTGATGAAAATTAGCTAAAATTGTGCAGCATTTCATATTTACCCAGTCTCAAAATAAATCCATGCATAAAATGTTGATATGTTTCTGTAAATGTAAAAAAAGTTTTGTGGCTTTAGGGTTAATGTCTTTCTGTGTGTAGAGTTCTATAAAATACTGTTTTTAGAAGAACAATGTCTTACACTCCTGGAAAAAAACCAGTTGATATCAATAATGTATAATATAATAGGACAATAAGAACGAACCTAGTGATCAATTCTTGTATGAAAGATAAATGAATATTGCTCGTAGGCCGTTCATTTTCTTTTGATGAAGCATGTGGTTTGTAGCGCGTCAGATCTTTCGTGTAAGACCCATTGTGATAAAAAGTACATGAATTTCTGTAAAAAAAACTATTGCGTGAGTCATCAAAAGCTGTTATTTTCCTGCCCTACAACATTGTGTACTTATCCAGTGCACGAGACATTGTGTACTTATACAGTGTGTTTATCCAGTCCACTTGCCCTTACAAATACATTTTAATCAGTACACTAATAATCACTGTGTACACTAACCAAACACATATATGAAAAGTTATACTCATGCTTGACACTGACAAAACTTTCCCGTGTGGATTCGTTTGGCCTTATTTTCGACAGGGAGCACAGCTTGTTACTTCTAATTTACGTAGGTGCCACATGCTTTTTAGTTGTGAGCTTCAAATCCCGATTTTGTTCCTTATTTTGAGCCTGGCTCGATTTCCTAATATTTATTTACTGGTAGAATGTTAAGTCATTACATGAATGCTGATATTTGTGGTATTACGGTACTATATTGTGTTCCTCCACAAAGAACTTAGGAGTGAACATTCGAGAAATCGTCTGTTTTACACACTCCCACCGTAAAATGACTTAATTCTGAGACTTACAGAAAAAGACTGAACAAAAAACACAACATTGCACTATTGCAGGCTAAAAGTTTAACTTGTGANCTTGCATTCCCTGATCCCACAACCCCTAGTGTACACCATTTCTTAGTCCTGCCACCTCTACATACATAGTTTTATATTTGTCACGTCTACCATATCTAGTACCCAAGACATTCTTGCTCCGCAACAGCAGTTCTTCAGCCGCCAAATTTTCGTATTCCCAAGAGACAGACGACGAAACTAGCATATTTTCCCCCGATGTTGGCTTTTTAAAAGTTTGATACTTTTGTGGGACTAGTCGCCATTTTTTCCTTGCAATGTTAACATCCTACAGCCATTAATTGGTGTAATATTTTATTTACGTATTAGTAAATACGTAATAAATACTTTATATTAGTCTACACGAAGTTGATGAAAATTCAGCGGATGTTAGAAGGAACTTGCCAAAAACATGCCACTTTGCAAAAAAATATACCCTATTTTATAACGCTGTAATATACTAATTTTTGAAGCTATTTAGAAGGTTAAAAAAAGTTTCATTGGAGGGAACAAGATTAAAAATTTTAGTTATTACCCTAGATTTGATGATCAAACTTTCCTTTTAGGTATAATTTTTTCTCTACGACTTCTTTAAGAACTAACACCGCATAGGTCAGATTTTTAGGGCCAGATAGGTTACCATTTTTAAACCAAATGACTTCATTTATTGCCTAAAATGATACTCTACGGCTTCCTATTTGCAATTCAATAACTACGATCAACTTCACCAGTTTGGTGTAGCGAAATAGGACCTGTAGTGCTGGTATTGGAAACGGAGGCATACATACGTATGCCGTACGTATAAAGCAGTACAAAAAATCACGATTAAGCGGGAAATATTGACAATGAATTCAAAAAGTCATTAAATTCCCAAATTTTACAAGTGTGCAATTCTTTATAATTCAGAGTGCAGTTAAACTTGTGTTTGGAATCCGAGAAATCATATTGACACAATTAGGTGTCTCCACGCATTGGTTAGATAATTGTCTATCCAATTATATAAAATAGACGTAAAATATAAACAACAACACAAATGAAAACCTAAAGAAAAAAAATGAACCTGCACACTAGGGTAGGCATTGAGAACCATAACTTAAAAAAGTAGGAAGTAATTAACAAGACAGTATTTACGAGCATAATCTCGGAACTCTGCTTTACACCCATTTCTTCACAAGGTCTTCTTTGTGTTAAGCACTAAACAGGAAAGCTGTTGAGCATACTCTCGTTAAAAAATGAAATAAAGAAGGGAAGAGGTTGGCCTCTGCCTTTTTACTATAATTTTATCTTCTATGTGAAGATTTTTTGAAAGTTTTATTTTCCGGAGTTTTCTTGGATTGCGTCCAGTATAATACATATGCAAATATGCTCAATTATATTGCATAGCAGCTGCTCAGTATGATTTATGTGAATTAGAACAGTTTTCGTTACATATCTTCAAATCACTACTTTATACACGGAATACATTTCATTTAGATATTGTTTATGCAGAAATACTCGACAGAGCATGCTAGCATAGGCTTTCTGTATCTGATTCGTTGTTTGTATTAATAAACAAAAAATTCACTTGATTGGAATCACTGCCGTTGAATGGGCAAAGAAGTGCAAAAACACTGTCGTTTATACTCCGATTCGGCGCTTACTACTTACGTTTACACCAAAACAAAACCTATCGGGAATAATTCTTATTTTCAATGTGATTTAACCCTCGAGCCATTCTCAGTTATACGCGACAAGTTAGCAATCATCTTGCCTTCCGAGTCTAGCTCTTTCTTTCTGTCAATTAACTTTCCTTATATTTCCCTGGAAAATATATTGTAGAAGATATCCGCATTGAGTCGTTCTAATCCCCTAATCTACTTTCTCCTAAGCTGTTCGGGTTTATGTCTAAGAAATTGAGAAGATTTGTTTTTTTGTTCCAAAAACCTTTCCTCGAGTTTGCTATGCATTAGTCTGCGTGAACATTTCTTGATGCGCTGTAATCAACCTCGTTGTTCTAAGTCTTTAAAAAAGTACCTGCAACTCGAAATTTCATTCGACTCGAGTTAGGTCATTTACTTTTTGACGTTGGCCAATCCTTCACACTGGCATCGAATTTTTATATTAATTTTAGTAGCCTAAACTTGAAATTTAACTCTTCCTTAGCTTTCGTTAGAACAGTTATTATTCAAAATTTATCACTCCTTTTCTATTTCTATCTAATTTTTTGACAGAAATAACTACAATGTCTTAAAGACTGTTATAAAATAATGCTTTTCTCTGCCAGTCAATAAAATTTAGCGGCCATTGTTTCTCAAAGTTTTTTCAATCACCGCCCTTTAGGACACTATTTGATTTTCCACCGTCCCCTAATGATTATATTACTGTATGTTATACAGTAATATACGCCCCCCCCATTCAAGGCGTACCCTCCTACCGCCCCCTTGCATTTCCTCAACGTCCCTAGGACGACGGTACGGAACACTTTGAGAAACACTGGACTCTTGACCGATACAAGATAGTTTTAGTCACAAACCGTAGTTATACCAGAGCTAAAAACTTAGTGAACCTGAGATCTCCCCATGTAATACGTATACATATATCATGAAACTGAACTAGCCTATGGGAAAAATGAAAGGAAAAACGTATTTATGATAGAAAATAATGGCATGAATGTAACAGTAATAAAAGATGTAAAAATACAATTTTTTTAAAGTAACGTTAAACTCAACATTCTGTACAGTAGATTAAATAAATATAACAAAAACAAATGGTACCCAAAGAACGTAGGACCAGAATGATACCACCTCTGCACAACAAACGCCACTAAGCCGAGTCTGTATTATTCCACCGCCTTTACACACAAATTCGAGCTTGTTTTTTGAACATTACTATTCGCTGCTTGAAGTCGATGCTTTAAAATTAATTATGGAATTACAACGTAAAGTTGAAATGGCCGTATCAAGAACAACGCACATCAAGTTTTGTCAGTACTAAAATAAAGAATTAAAATCTGAAGGCTCTATGCATGACAATGAATTACAGAGCAACATTATTGGTAAATTTTTGGTTCTGTCACAAATTCTCTAACTTACAAGTAATCGTAATATAGTTCACTCCACTATTGAATATTTTACCCGCTTTCACTGAAAACTCTCTCGTCACTAATTTAGAACGAAACATTTTCAACTGAATCTTGCATAAGCAATTGTAGCACCTAAAATCATAAATGTTTTTTGTCACTTTGAAAATCAATTTGGGATGGTATAAAAATGTCCAAAGGATTTGTGTTAAACTAACATTTTTCCAACACATTAAAGAAGTTAACTTTAGACTTGAATAATTTTCTTAGACCGCATGAGCTACGTGCATATGATAGGAAGATTCAGATGTTAGGTATTAAATAAAAATCCTCAATGGTATCACAACACATTGAATAAACTTGTCTCTTCAGACACCCAAAAAATCAAATTGAATGACTGAGGGCTAACAAATACTGCAAATACCAATTCAAACTAAAGTTGGAAAACAATATGTGATAAAATTATTGTACAAGAACTTAATCCGGCTAAATAAATACATTATGGCGTTTATGAAGAAAGGAAAATATTCAAAATCAGGATATCATATTTTCGAGAACATCATCTTGACGTAAAAGAAGTCTGTGATGCTCATTTAAACTCACCTTAGAATCTGACACTTCAAATGCTTAATAGAAATGACACACCATTTTCTGCATCCAAATGTTCTTCGAGCTCTTACGAAACATTCGTCACGTTTCACAAACCAAATTATGATAAAACTGGTCGAAGTCCATCCACAATTCGCTTCTACCAAGTTGGATAAGTGAGCATGCACGTTAAGTTGGTTTGATTTCCTGACTTGCGGATTCGAACATTTCTCTCTAATTTTTTTCCCCTTTAGATTTCGAAGTATTTATGCTTTGCCAATTGGCTTTATGGAAACTCATCAGTATTATTGCACAGATATGTTCCACTTGATTTAGAATATTTATGCATCAAATTGTTTGAAAATTCTCAAATTCAGTTATCCGGTGTGATAAATGTTCTTCTCCTGTCAGTAAATAAAATAACATAATAATTCTGATACAGAAAAAGAGTAATTTTAGTAAAATTGAAAGACCAATTGTCTGGTAACTATGCACTTGACCGTATTTAATGTTTTTGTTCTGATGCAAGTTGCTAAGGCTTCATATATGCATTCTGGGCGTCAGAAGACAGGCTCTAATCACTATTTTTTTTCCAAGCCTGTTATGTATGTTTAATAATAACTCTAGTTGTTCGTGATAATAAAAGATTTCGGAGGAGAATGTGAGTAGTCATCGTAAATCATGAAAACAGTCGTTTGGTTTTCTACACCTTCTGTGATTTGCGGGTTGAGTTATGGATGCAAAAATATTTCTACCCAAGATTCCAAATCGAATTTTCCGAAACAGACATTGCATTGCAATATTAAAATAGCCTTGTGTCGGAATTACTAATTTATTAGTAAGTCCCATTAGTTTTAAATTTTTACTAATTTATTTAAATGTCCCTTTTATTTACTGTATTACTGATGTGATATTTCATTATTGCGCATAGATAATTTTGAGGCTTTTTCCAAGCTCAAGTCCAACTGAAAACTTCAAAGGAAATAGTGTACCTCAGTGGCAGTGAACTCAGATGCTATTGATTGCTCCTTAAAATCCCTTTCGAAAACTTGTGTCCCGACATGAATTTTAACAAACAAATTTTGCCTATATCTATAGTTTATTTTATGTTGTACCTTAAAATAAAATGATAAATAAAAAAGGGACAGTGCCATGTGGTAACATATATGCGTACTAGGATCTTCTTCATGTATCATAATCCTGTTTTTTTTTGCGCACATATACATGTACTTCACGTTTTCAACTGACCATGCTATCTTGGATCCATAAAATAATGCTCATGTGCTCAATAGAATCACAGAGTTCAGAAGAAACTACAGTTCATATTACAGAACTTTCACAGTGACTCAGCTCCTTCTGGCCAAAATCGAGGGAAGACAACATTTTCTCTGAAATGACTTCCAACGATTAAAAATCTTTGAGCGTAGAAAAACTTTACGTTTCTTTGACATCATTCTGCCTGTAAAATTTAAGAGCGGATGGTTTTATTCTGTTCAGCTACGTACAAGCCTTGGTTCCTTTAGTGTTTAATCGAAACAAAAATTGAATTTGCCAGCACACTGAGGTGCTTTGATCTCGCATTTTTTTATCCGCTTATTCGCAGGAGTTGAATTTATGCGCTGAAAGTTAATGCATTTTAGTTTAGCTCTTGCCATCTTTTCTCCAAGGACAAAGATGGCATTAGGGTACAACTTAAAAATTTCTGATGCTCGTGTGGACTTTCGATCAAACATGTCAAACTCATCAAT